>CM062489.1:2017555-2052555 GCA_031479575.1 Coregonus ussuriensis
AATGCCCAGAGGAATTAGTGTATGATAGCTAAGGAGATGGAGAAAATTCTGGCGTTTGATTGCAAATATGCAGAGGGAGTCGAAAAGAGAACACACAGAAGGCTATTTTATAAAACACCTGTCTCTGGATAACATCTTCAAACTAAGGGCAACCATGGCATCCGTGACAGAGAGGGAGAAGCGTCCATCCATGTATACGGGTTAGATAGTCTAGCTAGCTACATTTTCAGATATTAGAAGTTTCTAATTTAGTCAGAAAGTGGTTTTCATTTCAAATTAAAGCATACTGTTAGCTATCTAGCTAACGTTAGCTGGCTGGCTCACTAGCTAACGTTACGTGTATGATCTGTGTAGTAATACTGTTTGTATCTCAGAGCCATTTGCATTGCTAGTTATAGCCTAATGTTCGCTAGCTAGCCAACATTGAACCTGGTTGGTTAGCTACCTGCAGATTCATGCAGGGTAGTAACGTCATGAGTTGGGATGGTTCATTGTTTAGCTAGCTAGCTACATGTTTAAACAAAGACTCCACAATTCAAGTTACCATTTCAATAGAATGTTCATGATGTCACTGCGACAACTGTCGATAGACGTAGCTGGTCAATTCGCTCTGGCTATCTACTCAGAATTCAGAGCACTCTCATCTGAGTGTGCCAGAGTGCAGAATAACTGACAAATTTACGAACACTCAACACCCGTTGAATATGGCCGGCAAAGGAAACGTTGGCAAAAAGGCGTAATTAAATTGTTGCTAGCAGCAGTTAGTCACCAACGCTCTGGATAAAATAAAAACAGCCTAACCCACTCTGCTAGGGCGAGTAAAATGGTCAGAGTGAGCTGTTCTCTCCTTTGTGTCTGGAAGTAGCTAGGAAGCTAGCCAAGTTAGCTTGGGTGCTTGACTGCTGTTGTTAGGTCAGAACGCTCGGATCAACCCTACTTTTCGGCCAGAGCATCCAGCTCTGAACACTCAGAGAGCGAAATGCTCTGAATTTACGAACGGACTATCTGACAACGCTCTGAGTTTACGAACGCCCAGAGCGGACTCTGGCACTCCAGATTGAATTTACGAACACAACCGTAGTATAAACCAGCCTTTAGTCTTGAAATCTTTGGTTGTTTAGTACATGGCCTCACATGTGAATCCTTAAAGAGATGGGTGGGGCTAAGGCTTAAGAGGGTGTGAACGATGCTGAATGGGTGTAGACAAAGAAGTGTTCTCCAGTAGGTACCAAAACATTCAAGAGCCATTTTCTCAAAAGTGAGGTTACAAGTTTATCAACTTTCAAAACAAAATTACTTTCCCATTGCTCCTCAACTGTAGTGTATGATATACCATTTTCTAGCTCTGAGTCTCTACTTTTATCCACTGTAAAAAAATAATAATCAAAATGTTGCTACATAAGACCGAATCGAGCCGGTAAGTCACATATTACCTCAATTACCTTGACTAACCTGTACCATCGCACATTGACTCAGTACCGGTACCCCCTGTATATAGCCTCGTTATTGTTATTTGGGGTTTGTTTCATGATTAACAACTCATGGTGTGATTGTGGTAACATACAGGAACTCAAGTCCTTTTGTTCTCCCGATCTGGAATACCTCACCATCAAATGTCCATTACCTCCTGAGAGAATTTTCTTTAATCATCATCACTGCCATGTATATTCCCCCCCAAGCCGACACCGCCACTGCTCTCAAGGAACTTTACTGGACTATGTGCAAACTGGAAACCGCATATCCTGAGGCCACATTTATTGTAGCTGGGGACTTTAAGAAAGGAAATCTGAGGAAAACGCTACCGAAATTCAACACATCTCCTGTGCTACATGCGCAAGATTGCTACTCTCCCTTCTGGGACAGCTATAAGGCCCTCTCCCACCCTCCCTTAGGCAAATCAGATCATGCCTCCATTTGGGTCCTCCGCACTTATAGGCAGAAACTTAAACAGGAAGCTGCCATGGTAAGGACTGTTCAACTTAAGGCCTGTGCAATGACTCAGACACGAGACGTATGTGGCTCCAGAAAATCACTATAAAGGGAAAGCTAGCCACATCGCAGACACCGACGCCTCAGCTAAACATCTTCTTCGCCGGCTTTGAGGAAAACAACATTGAGCCACCGACGGAGTCCCCCAACGCTCACGAGGACTCTGTACTCTCATCCTTATCTTCAGAGCATGTGCAGACCAGCTGTGTTTACAGACAATCTCTCCATTTCCCAGTCTGTTGTCCCCAATTGTGAAAGCAAAGGTAACTGAACTAAATGACTATCGCCCCATAGCACTCCTTTCTGTTATCATGAAGTGCTTTGAAAGGCTAGTTAAGGACCATATCACCTCAACACAGACACCCTAGACCCACCACAAGTAGCATATCACCCCAACAGATCCATGGACGACGCAATTGCCATTGCACTGCACACTGCCCTATCTCACCTGGACAAGAGAAATACCTATGTAAGAATGCTGTTCGTCAATTACAGCTCAGCCTTCAACAACATAGTGCCCTCCAAGCTCATCACTAAGCTCAGGGTCCTGGGTCTGAACTCCTCCCTGTGCAAGTGGGTCCTGGACTTCCTGATGGGCCAACCCCAAATGGTAAAGGTAGGCAACAACACCTCCCCCACACTGATCCTAAACACGGGGGCCCCACAGGGGTGCGTGCTCAGCCCCCTCCTGTAGTCCCTGTTCACCCATGACTGCACGGCCACGCAAGTCTCCAACTCAATCATCAAGTTTGCTGACGAAACAACAGTGGTAGGCCTCATTACCAACAACGATGAGACAGCCTACAGGGAGGAGGTGAGAGCCCTAGCGGAGTGGTGCCAGGAAAATAACTTCTCTCTCAACGTAAACAAAATGAAGGAGCTGATCGGAGACAGCAGAAAGATTTTTAGCTAATTTATGTCCCTCTATCTCCCATGATTGCCTATGTCAATCCTAATCATATGCCTATGAACCTGAGTCATACTGATAGCACTGAGGCGGTTTGCCCTAGTAGGAAGTCCACTGTGTGCAGCTCACCCTGCACGATCAGCTCAAACATAAATATCACCTCTGATAAGCCTCCCAGTAAAGCAATAAAAACAATTAAGAATCCCAGAAAATTGATTTTTTTTTTAGTCATTTAGCAGACGCTCTTATCCAGAGCGACTTACAGTTAGTAAGTGCATACATTTTCATACATCAACAAATAGCCTTCAATTCATTACATTTTCATCTCTTATCAAATTGAAAAAAAACCAATGTACATTTAATCAATCACATTTTATTTTTCTAAATACGTTGTATATTGTCCCATACAATAACCCGTAAGCTTACATTTTTGTTTAGTTTGGCGACACCAGGGCATTTCCCCCACTAGGGGTCGCACCCGACTTTGAATACCACTGCCATAGATAAATATAGCCTAAGAAACTCACTTAGATAATACCTTGATGATACAGTTGTAGCAATACATGGTTTCAACATCTTCAGAAGACACAGGAAGGCCAACGGTGGAAGTGTTGCCATTTATGTTCAGAGTCATATTCCAGTAAAGCTTAGAGAGGATCTCATGTTAAATACTGTTGAAGTAATATGGCTACAGGTTCATCTGCCTCACCTAAAGCCCATTCTGGTGGTAATATGGCTACAGGTTCATCTGCCTCACCTAAAGCCCATTCTGGTGGTAATATGGCTACAGGTTCACCTGCCTCACCTAAAGCCCATTCTGGTGGGAAGCTGCTATAGACCACCAAGTTCTAACAGTCAGTATCTGGATAATATCTGTGAAATGCTTGATAATGTATGTAATATCAACAGAGAGGTATATTTTCTGGGTGACCTAAATATTGACTGGCTTTCATCAAGCTGCCCACTCAAGAAAAAACGTCAAACTGTAACCAGTGCCTGCAATCTGGTTCTGTCACGCTCTGGCTCCGGGACTTTGTATGTTGAGCCAGGGTGTGTTTGTTTCGTTGTGTTCTGTTTGGTTGGGTTGTTCTATGTGGTTGTATTTCTTTGTTTGGATGAGTGACTCCCAATCAGAGGTAACGAGTGTCAGCTGTTTGGCTCGTTGTCTCTGATTGGGAGCCATATTAATAATGTCTGTTTTCACCTTGTGTTTGTGGGTTTTTGTTCCTTGTCAGTCATTGTCTGAGGACGTTACGTATCGTTTATTGTTTTGTATTCGTGTTTGCACTTTACTATTAAAGTATGTTCGCTCAACACGCTGCGCCTTGGTCCTCTCTAACCAACGATCGTGACAGAAAAACCCACCTTAACCAGATCAAGCAGCGTGACGAGGAGAGAGGATGGACGTGGGAGGAGATGATTGCGAGTCTGGCAAGAGGGAGAGAGGCCTGGGCCACGGGGAGGAGAGACCCCCAGGAAATTTTTAGGGGGGGGCTCACGACGTCGGGGCAGCAGGTGTACGGTTTAGAGCGGTGCAAAGCGTTGGCAGAGAAGGCCGCCAGGTTAGGGGGGCCACTGGGCACAGAGGAGAGGGAAAGTGTGGAGGCACGGCGAGAGGTACTGGGGTGTGTTACCAGTCCGGTCCGGCCCGTTCCTGATCCCTGCGTGGGGCCAGTGGTGTGTGTCCCCAGTACGGTCCGGCCTGTTCCTGCCATTCCCACCAAGGCAGTGGTGCGCGTCGTCAGCCCAGCCCGGCCTGTTCCTGCCATTCCCACCAAGTCTGTGGTGTGCGTCGACAGCCCGGCCCGGCCTGTTCCTGCCATTCCCACCAAGTCAGTGGTGCGCGTCGTCAGCCCAGCCCGGCCTGTTCCTGCCATTCCCACCAAGTCAGTGGTGCACGTCGTCAGCCCGGCCGGTTCCTGCCATTCCCACCAAGTCAGTGGTGTGCGTCGACAGCCCAGCCCGGCCTGTCCCTGCTCCACGCACCAAGCCTACGAGGTGCGTCGCCAGTCCAGCCCGGCCTGTCCCTGCTCCACGCACAAAGCCTACGGTGTGCGTCGCCAGCCCAGCCCGGCCTGTTCCTGCTCCACGCACAAAGCCTACGGTGTGCGTCGCCAGCCCAGCCCGGCCTGTCCCTGCTCCACGCACAAAGCCTACGGTGTGCGTCGCCAGCCCGACCCGGCCTGTTCCTGCCACTCGCACCAAACCAGGGGTGCGAGTCGCCAGCCTGGTCCAACCCGTTCCTGCTACTCGCACCAAGCCAGGGGTGCGAGGCGTCAGCCTGGTCCAGCCCGTTCCTGCTACTCGCACCAAACCAGGGATGCGAGTCGTCAGCCTGGTCCATCTCGTTCCTGCTACTCGCACCAAACCAGGGAATGGAGTCGTCAGTCCGGTGAGGCCCGTTCCTGTTCCACGCACCAAGCCAGGGGCGCGTGTCGTCAGTCCGGCTCCGACCAGCGGGGCTAGACAGGACCAGGGGTACTTTGGGGGGTTGGAGAGGAGGTGGGGATCAGGGCCGGAGCCAGAACCACCGCCGAGGAGGTATGCCCACCCAGCCCTCCCTTGTTTAGACCTTATTGAGGCGCGGTCGCAGTCCGCGCCTTTAGGGGGGGGTACTGTCACGCTCTGGCTCCGGGACTTTGTATGTTGAGCCAGGGTGTGTTCGTTTCGTTGTGTTCTGTTTGGTTGGGTTGTTCTATGTGGTTGTATTTCTTTGTTTGGATGAGTGACTCCCAATCAGAGGTAACGAGTGTCAGCTGTTTGGCTCGTTGTCTCTGATTGGGAGCCATATTTATAATGTCTGTTTTCACCTTGTGTTTGTGGGTTTTTGTTCCTTGTCAGTCATTGTCTGAGGACGTTACGTATCGTTTATTGTTTTGTATTCGTGTTTGCACTTTACTATTAAAGTATGTTCGCTCAACACGCTGCGCCTTGGTCCTCTCTAACCAACGATCGTGACAGGTTCAGATTATCAGTCAACCTACCAGGGTATTTACAAACAGCACAGGAATGAAATCATAATCAAGTATTGATCACATCTTTACTAATGCTGCAGAAATCTTCTCTAAAGCAGTATCTAAATCCATCGGACGTAGTGATCATAATATAGTAGCCATATCTAGGAAAACCAAAGTTCCAAAGGCCGGGCCAAATATAGTGTATGAGAGGTCATACAATAAGGTTTGTAGTGATTTCTATTTTGAAGATGTAAAAAATATTTGTTGGTCTGTGGCGTGTAATGAGGAGCAACCAGACGCTGACACTTTTAAGAAATTGCTTATCCCAGTTACTAATAAGCATGCACCCATTAAGACAATGACTGTAAAAACTGTTAAATCCCTGTGGTTTGATGAGGAATTTGAAAATTGCATGGTTGAGAGAGATGAGGCAAAAGGAATGGCAAATACATTTTCTGGCTGCACAGCCGATTGGCAAATGCACTGTAAATTGAGAAATCATGTGACTAAACTGAACAAAAAGAAGAAACTGTACCATGAAACAAAGATAAATAAGGACCAAATAGTTGGGAAGAGATTTTTGACGTACCGATTCCATGGCATAGTGTTTATGAACTGATACGCAAAACGACACCGGATTCAAAACTTATAATTTTTCAATTTAAATTAATATATAAAATTCTTGCTACCAATAGAATGTTATTTATATGGGGGATACAATCTTCCCAGCTCTGCAGATTTTGCTGCGAAGAAACAGAATCATTAGATAATTTGTTTTGGTACTGTCCATTTGTAGCTTGTTTTTGGACACAGTACCATGAATGGCTAAAGGATTGCAATATTTACCTGGAGAATAGAAAGGTTCAGAACTTTTGTACAACATCACAGTACAGTTGAAAGATATATGCAAATAGATATCCAATATGGATGGTGTTAAGAGATAGATGGGTGGTGTTGAATGAAGTTGAAGGATGGGACTAATAACAACTAACAACAACTAATAACAACAAGATAACTAATAATGTAAGCACACTGTGTCCATAATAAGTATATAGGTTATAGGTTGAGAGCTTTTGTGAAAGAGCACAGTTAGAAAGATATGTACAGTGGGGAGAACAAGAATTTGTTACACTGCCGATTTTGCAGGTTTTCCTACTTACAAAGCATGTAGTGGTCTGTAATTTTTATCATAGGTACACTTCAACTGTGAGAGACGGAATCTAAAACAAAAATCCAGAAAATCACATTGTATGATTTTTAAGTAATTAATTAGCATTTTATTGCATGACATATGACCCAACACACCTCCAGGCTGTGTAAGGGCTATTTGACCAAGGAGAGTGATGGAGTGCTGCATCAGATGACCTGGCCTCCACAATCCCCCGACCTCAACCCAATTGAGATGGTTTGGGATGAGTTGGACCGCAGAGTGAAGGAAAAGAAGCCAACAAGTGCTCAGCATATGTGGGAACTCCTTCAAGACTGTTGGAAAAGCATTCCAGGTGAAGATGTTTGAGAGAATGCCAAGAGTGTGCAAAGCTGTCATCAAGGCAAAGAGTGGCTATTTGAAGAATCTCAAATATAAAATATATTTTGATTTGTTTAGCAATTTTTTGGTTACTACATGATTCCATATGAATATATTCCAAAGAAAAACCTTGGAATGAGTAGGTGTGTCCAAACTTTTGACTGCTACTGTATGTAGTATGGTTTTACATCCCCTGCTATATTGTGGATCAAGAGTTACCTGTCTAACATAATCCAGGTAGTCAGACATTCCCCAGGGCAGCTCTCTAGGCCCCTTACATTCTCAATCTTTACTAATGTCCTGCCACTGGCTCTGAATAAAGCCTGTGTGTCTATGTATGCTGGTGACTCAACACTATACACGTCAGCTATAATAGTGAAATAACTACAACACTTAACAAAGAGCTGCAGTCAGTTTCAGAATGGGTGGAAATAAATAAGTTAGTTCTGAATATTTAAAAAAACTAAATGCATTGTATTTACATTTTAGTCATTTAGCAGACACTCTTTTCCAGAGCGACTTACAGTTAGTGAGTGCATACATTTTTCATACTGGCCCCCCGTGGGAAACGAACCCACAACCCTGGCGTTGCAAACACCATGCTCTACCAACTGAGCTACAGGAGGCCTATATAGGACTAATCATTCACTAAACCCTAAACCTCAACTAAATCTTGCAATGAATAAAGTGGAAATTGAGCAAGTTGAGGAGACTAAACTGCTTGATTTAACCCTGGATTGTAAACTGTCATGGTCAAAACATATTGATGGTACATTAGTTAAGACGGGGAGAAGTCTGTTAATAATAAAGCGTGGCTCTGCCTTCTTAATAACAAGGTTATCAACAAGGCAGGTCCTACAGGCCGTAGTTTTGTCGCACCTGGACTACTGTCCAGTCGTGTAGTCAGGTGCCACAAAGAGGGATTTAGGAAAATTACAATTGGCTCAGAACAGGGCAGGACGGCTGGCCCTTGGATATACACAGAGAGCTAACATTAATAATATGCATGTCAATCTCTCCTGGCTCAAAGTGGAGGAGAGATTGACTACATCACTACTTGTATTTGTGAGAGGTATTGAGATATTGAATGGACCGTGCTGTGGACCGTGCTGTCTGTTTAAACTAATAGCACACAGCTCGGACGCCCATGCATATCCCACAAGACATGCCACCAGAGGTCTCTTCACAGTCCCCAAGTCCAGAACAGACTATGGGAGCCGCACAGTACTACATAGAGCCATGACTACATTGCCAGCTCGGGAGGACCGAGCCGGCCGGGAGGATAGGGGACATAGAGAGACAAAGGATGAGGAGGGTTGAGGAGTCAGAATCAGGAGACTTCGTCAACCATTTTGAAAAGAAGGTTGACGACATCCGATCCTCGTTTGTTAAGTCAAATGACACTGCTGGTCCTGCTCACACTGCCCTACCCTATGCTTTGACTTCTTTCTCCCCTCTCTCTCCAGATGAATTCTTGCGACTTGTGACGGCTGGCCGACCAACAACCTGCCCGCTTGACCCTATCCCCTCCTCTCTTCTCCAGACCATTTCCGGAGACCTTCTCCCTTACCTCACCTCGCTCATCAACTCATCCTTGACTGCTGGCTATGTCCCGTCCATCTTCAAGAGAGCGAGAGCACCCCTTCTCAAAAAACCTACACTCGATCCCTCTGATGTCAACAACTACAGACCAGTATCCCTTCTTTCTTTTCTCTCTAAAACTCTTGAGCGTGCCGTCTTTAGCCAACTCTCTTGCTATCTCTCTCAGAATGACCTTCTTGAACCAAACCAGTCAGATTTCAAGACTGGTCATTCAACTGAGACTGCTCTTCTCTGTGTCACGGAGGCTCTCCACATTGCTAAAGCTAACTCTCTCTCCTCTGCTCTTGTCCTTCTAGACCTGTCTGCTGCCTTTGATACTGTGAACCATCAGATCCTCCTCTCCACCCTCTCCGAGTTGGGCATCTCCGGCGCGGCTCACTCCTGGATTGCGTCCTACCTGACAGGTCGCTCCTACCAAGTGGCATGGCGAGAATCTGTCTCCGCACCACGTGCTCTCACCACTGGTGTCCCCCAGGGCTCAGTTCTAGGCCCTCTCCTATTCTCGCTATACACCAAGTCACTTGGCTCTGTCATATCCTCACATGGCCTCTCCTATCATTGCTACGCAGACGACACACAACTAATCTTCTCCTTTCCCCCTTCTGATAACCAGGTGGTGAATCGCATCTCTGCATGTCTGGCAGACATATCAGTGTGGATGATGGTCACCACCTCAAGCTGAACCTCGGCAAGACTGAGCTGCTCTTCCTTCCGGGGAAGGACTTCCCATTCCATGATCTCGCCATCACGGTTGACAACTCCGTTGTGTCCTCCTCCCAGAGTACAAAAAGCCTTGGCGTGACCCTGGACAACACCCTGTCTTTCTCCGCTAACATCAAGGCGGTGACCCGATCCTGTAGGTTCATGCTCTACAACATTCGGAGAGTACGACCCTGCCTTACACAGGAAGCGCCACAGGTCCTAATCCAGGCACTTCCGTCTGGATTACTGCAACTCGCTGTTGGCTGGGCTCCCTGCCTGTGCCATTAAAACCCTACAACTCATCCAGAATGCCGCAGCCCGTCTGGTGTTCAACCTTCCCAAGTTCTCCCACGTCACCCCGCTCCTCCGCACACTCCACTGGCTTCTAGTTGAAGCTCGCATCTGCTACAAGACCATGTTGCTTGCCTACGGAGCTGCGAGGGGAACGGCACCTCCGTACCTTCAGGCTCTGATCAGTCCTTACACCCAAACGAGGGCATTGCGTTCATCCACCTCTGGCCTGCTGGCCCCCCTACCTCTGCGGAAGCACAGTTCCCGCTCAGCCCAGTCAAAACTGTTCGCTGCTCTGGCACCCCAATGGTGGAACAAGCTCCCTCACGACGCCAGGACAGCGTAGTCACTCACCACCTTCCGGAGACATTTGAAACCCCACCTCTTTAAGGAATACCTGGGTTGGATAAAGTAATCCTTCTACCCCCCCCTTACCCCATTCTCCCCCCAAAAAATAAATAAAACATATTGTAAAGTGGTTATCCCACCGGCTATAAGGTAAATGCACCAATTTGTAAGTCGCTCTGGATAAGAGCGTCTGCTAAATGACTTAAATGTAAATATAAAGTAACTCATGCAAGCAGTAAAATCCACCAAATCCACCAACTCCCAGTCTCAATGACCAGAGTTTCAGTAGTATGGTGGTTATATGTGTTGATGGTTCTGTTCCTTTCCCTCTCCCAGTCTCCATGCCCAGGGTTTCAGTGGTACTGCTGGCCGCACCAGTAGTCTGACCCACCCCGGGACCCAGTTCAGCACCAAGGACCGAGACAACGACCGCTGCTCCTGCAAGTGTTCCCAGATGGCTTCTGGAGGTACAGGCTCTGAGCTGTGATTGGTCCATCAAAATCCCTCTCTATCTTTTCATTAACCAGGTTTCCATCCAAACGTTTTACGCTAGGAAAGTACGTGTTGGATAAAAAAAAAATGTAATGACAGGCCTGATGTCGGTAAACATTCCAAATGTCGACAAAACTAAATAAACTAGACAAGGTGGGATATTTTTTTGTTGGTAAAATTAATTATGCGAGACATTTTGGTGGAAGCGCTTTTATGCAGAAATATTGATATAATAACCATCATATGGAAGTAAGCTTGGAGTCACGCGATGACATGTTGTGTGGTCCTCCCACTACGACTCGGGGAAACCATGCAGTTTATTAGGCTACAGATGAAATACGTTATGATGAACTTCACAGGGTGGTGAAAGGGCACAGTGATGAGCTTGATGCTCCTTTCCAATAAATATCCAGGGTCTTATTCTGGTGACATCATCATCATCGATGCTTGGCTGCTGTTTGCCCGAAAAAAAAAAAAACGAACTCTTTTGTCCATAATAATAATCTCATCATGTAGGCTAGGCTATACGCTGTTGGCTATACGCTGTTGGCTGTACGCTGTTGGCTATACGCTGTTGGCTATACGCTGTTGGCTATACGCTGTTGGCTGTACGCTGTTGGCTATACGCTGTTGGCTATACGCTGTTGGCTATACGCTGTTGGCTGTACGCTGTTGGCTGTACGCTGTTGGCTATACGCTGTTGGCTGTACGCTGTTGGCTGTACGCTGTTGTCTGTACGCTGTTGGCTATACGCTGTTGGCTATACGCTGTTGGCTATACGCTGTTGGCTGTACGCTGTTGGCTATACGCTGTTGGCTATACGCTGTTGGCTATACGCTGTTGGCTATACGCTGTTGGCTGTACGCTGTTGGCTGTACGCTATTGGCTGTACGCTGTTGGCTATACGCTGTTGGCTATACGCTGTTGGCTGTACGCTGTTGGTTGTACGCTGTTGGCTGTACGCTGTTGGCTATACGCTGTTGGCTATACGCTGTTGGCTGTACGCTGTTGGCTGTACGCTGTTGGCTGTACGCTGTTGGCTGTAAGCTGTTGGCTATACGCTGTTGGCTATACGCTGTTGGCTATACGCTGTTGGCTATACGCTGTTGGCTATACGCTGTTGGCTGTACGCTGTTGGCTATACGCTGTTGGCTATACGCTGTTGGCTATACGCTGTTGGCTATACGCTGTTGGCTATACGCTGTTGGCTGTACGCTGTTGGCTGTACGCTGTTGGCTATACGCTGTTGGCTGTACGCTGTTGGCTGTACGCTGTTGGCTATACGCTGTTGGCTATACGCTGTTGGCTATACGCTGTTGGCTGTACGCTGTTGGCTGTACGCTGTTGGCTATACGCTGTTGGCTATAAGCTGTTGGATATACGCTGTTGGCTATACGCTGTTGGCTATACGCTGTTGGCTGTACGCTGTTGGCTATACGCTGTTGGCTATACGCTGTTGGCTATACGCTGTTGGCTATACGCTGTTGGCTATACGCTGTTGGCTGTACGCTGTTGGCTGTACGCTGTTGGCTGCACGCTGTTGGCTATACGCTGCTGTTGGCTATACGCTGTTGGCTATACGCTGTTGGCTATACGCTGTTGGCTATACGCTGTTGGCTGTACGCTGTTGGCTATACGCTGTTGGCTATACGCTGTTGGCTATACGCTGTTGGCTATACACTGTTAGCGCTGTTGGCTATACGCTGTTGGCTATACGCTGTTGGCTATACGCTGTTGGCTATACGCTGTTGGCTGTACGCTGTTGGCTATACGCTGTTGGCTATACGTTGTTGGCTGTACGCTGTTGGCTGTACGCTGTTGGCTGTACGCTGTTGGCTATACGCTGTTGGCTATACGCTGTTGGCTATACGCTGTTGGCTGTACGCTGTTGGCTGTACGCTGTTGGCTATACGCTGTTGGCTATACGCTGTTGGCTATACGCTGTTGGCTGTACGCTGTTGGCTGTACGCTGTTGGCTATACGCTGTTGGCTGTACGCTGTTGGCTGTACGCTGTTGGCTGTACGCTGTTGGCTGTACGCTGTTGGCTGTACGCTGTTGGCTATACGCTGTTGGCTATACACTGTTGGCTATACGCTGTTGGCTATACGCTGTTGGCTGTACGCTGTTGGCTATACGCTGTTGGCTATACGCTGTTGGCTATACGCTGTTGGCTATACGCTGTTGGCTATACGCTGTTGGTTATACGCTGTTGGCTATACGCTGTTGGCTATACGCTGTTGGCTATACACTGTTAGCGCTGTTGGCTATACGCTGTTGGCTATACGCTGTTGGCTATACGCTGTTGGCTATACGCTGTTGGCTGTACGCTGTTGGCTGTACGCTGTTGGCTATACGCTGTTGGCTGTACGCTGTTGGCTGTACGCTGTTGGCTATACGCTGTTGGCTATACGCTGTTGGCTGTACGCTGTTGGCTGTACGCTGTTGGCTATACGCTGTTGGCTATACGCTGTTGGCTGTACGCTGTTGGCTGTACGCTGTTGGCTTTACGCTGTTGGCTGTACGCTGTTGGCTGTACGCTGTTGGCTGTACGCTGTTGGCTATACGCTGTTGGCTATACGCTGTTGGCTGTACGCTGTTGGCTATACGCTGTTGGCTATACGCTGTTGGCTATACGCTGTTGGCTCTACGCTGTTGGCTGTACGCTGTTGGCTGTACGCTGTTGGCTGTACGCTGTTGGCTGTACGCTGTTGGCTGTACGCTGTTGGCTGTACGCTGTTGGCTATACGCTGTTGGCTATACGCTGTTGGCTATACGCTGTTGGCTGTACGCTGTTGGCTATACGCTGTTGGCTATACGCTGTTGGCTTTACGCTGTTGGCTGTACGCTGTTGGCTATACGCTGTTGGTTATACGCTGTTGGCTATACGCTGTTGGCTATACGCTGTTGGCTATACACTGTTAGCGCTGTTGGCTATACGCTGTTGGCTATACGCTGTTGGCTATACGCTGTTGGCTGTACGCTGTTGGCTGTACGCTGTTGGCTATACGCTGTTGGCTGTACGCTGTTGGCTGTACGCTGTTGGCTGTACGCTGTTGGCTATACGCTGTTGGCTGTACGCTGTTGGCTGTACGCTGTTGGCTATACGCTGTTGGCTATACGCTGTTGGCTATACGCTGTTGGCTATACGCTGTTGGCTATACGCTGTTGGCTGTACGCTGTTGGCTGTACGCTGTTGGCTGTACGCTGTTGGCTGTACGCTGTTGGCTGTACGCTGTTGGCTGTACGCTGTTGGCTGTACGCTGTTGGCTGTACGCTGTTGGCTATACGCTGTTGGCTATACGCTGTTGGCTGTACGCTGTTGGTTAGAGCGAACGTGCCAATACCAGAGTGGGCACAATTGATTTTGCGAGAAAACTATCAGTAAAGTTGAAAATGCGATGGAAACCCATTTAACAATGCATTTTTCATTGGGTTCATTGGAATTTAACCGCAAATTGTATTTTTATGTACACTAAGTCATCACGCACAGTCTTTTATCCACAACAAGTCAATTTGATGGAATCACATCTCTGGTGGAAAAATGTGCATGTATGTTTTAATGCGGATTTGAGAATATTTACATGTCAATCTGTCGCCTATTGGATGGAAACCTAGCTAGTCTCTTTCCTTATCCACAACCATCCTACCTAATACGATCTATTCACTTTTTTCTGGTTGGACTTTCTTTTTCATCCTCTCTCTTCCTGACCCCTGACCTCTACCCTCTCCACTAGGTTGGTGGTTTGAGGCGTGTGGTCCATCTGCCCTCTCTCTTCCTGACCCCTGACCTCTACCCTCTCCACTAGGTTGGTGGTTTGAGGCGTGTGGTCCATCTGCCCTCTCTCTTCCTGACCCCTGACCTCTACCGTCTCCACTAGGTTGGTGGTTTGAGGCGTGTGGTCCATCTGCCCTCTCTCTTCCTGACCCCTGACCTCTACCGTCTCCACTAGTTTGGTGGTTTGAGGCGTGTGGTCCATCTGCCCTCTCTCTTCCTGACCCCTGATCTCTAACCCCTGACCTCTACCGTCTCCACTAGGTTGGTGGTTTGAGGCGTGTGGTCCATCTGCCCTCTCTCTTCCTGACCCCTGACCTCTACCCTCTCCACTAGGTTGGTGGTTTGAGGCGTGTGGTCCATCTGCCCTCTCTCTTCCTGACCCCTGATCTCTAACCCCTGACCTCTACCGTCTCCACTAGGTTGGTGGTTTGAGGCGTGTGTTCCATCTGCCCTCTCTCTTCCTGACCCCTGACCTCTACCCTCTCCACTAGGTTGGTGGTTTGAGGCGTGTGGTCCATCTGCCCTCTCTCTTCCTGACCCCTGACCTCTACCCTCTCCACTAGGTTGGTGGTTTGAGGCGTGTGGTCCATCTGCCCTCTCTCTTCCTGACCCCTGACCTCTACCCTCTCCACTAGGTTGGTGGTTTGAGGCGTGTGGTCCATCTGCCCTCTCTCTTCCTGACCCCTGATCTCTAACCCCTGACCTCTACCGTCTCCACTATGTTGGTGGTTTGAGGCGTGTGTTCCATCTGCCCTCTCTCTTCCTGACCCCTGACCTCTACCCCCTTGACCTCTCCCCTCTCCACTAGGTTGGTGGTTTGAGGCGTGTGGTCCCTCCAACCTGAACGGTATCTACTACGCTGGCGTCTCCAACGTGGTCCGCTACAACGGCATCAAGTGGTACTACTGGAAAGGACCCAGCCTCATGGCTACCATGACTACCATGATGGTTCGACCCGCAGGCTTCTGAGGGATAATGGCTGCGATACCTAATGATCTCAGCGGGAAGCGACTAATGACATCACCCTGACATCACCATGAGTGACTGATGAGTAATTCCCGAATGATGAAGTTTGACAGAGATTTGGAATATGATACTTGAGTGGAGATTTTAGACATTTTTGATTGAAGGGCATGCTGTATTCGAAAAAGAGCAAGTATTAGTTTTTCTAAAATGTATTCAGTTTTAGATATTTTTTCCACTGAAATGGCACATAGACGTGTGTTTTATAATGTGATTCTACATATAGTGTGGATGCATAATGGTATATTGAAGCTCACTGCTACTCCCCTTTGACTCTCGTTGTCTGGAGAACTTTAACAGAAATTCTTCCTGACTGTTTCCCGCTATGCCACTCAGAGATGCTTGTAAAACCTTTGATAAGGAGAGAATTATCCTCATAAAAGTGCATGATAAATGAATACATGTGTTTCTACAAGCATATATACTTTCCCAACTGTATATTTGTAATAAAAAGAGAGGTAAAAATCTGTCACCAAAATCATTATTTTAAAGGCAAAAAGCAACAAAAAAACTATAAAATGTTGTGGTCTTTGGCTTCATCTACGTTTGTGTGTACTATGTCACCGTGCTCAGGGTACTAACGAGGTCAGTACTAGCTATGGCCCAGGACGTCTCCTCAGGGTACTAAAGAGGTCAGAACTAGCTATGGCCCAGGACGTCTCCTCAGGGTACTAACGAGGTCAGAACTAGCTATGGCCCAGGACGTCTGCTCAGGGTACTAACGAGGTCAGTACTAGCTATGGCCCAGGAAGTCTGCTCAGGGTACTAAAGAGGTCAGAACTAGCTATGGCCCAGGACGTCTGCTCAGGGTACTAAAGAGGTCAGAACTAGCTATGGCCCAGGACGTCTGCTCAGGGTACTAAAGAGGTCAGAACTAGCTATGGCCCAGGAAGTCTGCTCAAGGTACTAAAGAGGTCAGAACTAGGTATGGCCCAGGACGTCTGCTCATGGTACTAAAGAGGTCAGAACTATCTATGGCCCAGGACGTCTGCTCAGGGTACTAAAGCGGTCAGAACTAGCTATGGCCCAGGACGTCTGCTCAGGGTACTAACGAGGTCAGAACTAGCTATGGCCCAGGACGTTTCCTCAGGGTACTAAAGAGGTCATAACTAGCTATGGCCCAGGACGTCTTCTCAGGGTACTAAAGAGGTCAGAACTAGCTATGGCCCAGGACGTCTGCTCAGGGTACTAAAGAGGTCAGAACTAGCTATGGCCCAGGATGTCTGCTCAGGGTACTAAAGAGGTCAGAACTAGCTATGGCCCAGGACGTCTGCTCAGGGTACTAACGAGGTCAGAACAGACCCCTTCTCTCAGGGTAACCCCTTATGTTATAAGGGGTTACCCTGATGTTATTAGCGTAATAAAAGTTTGGCCTACAAACTATTATGAAAAGATTAGACTCATTAACATAATGGTGTCTTCGTTTTGCTCTACAACTCCTACAAGCGTCTTGGGACTCGTCTGAATTTGGTAATGCCGATCTGCTAACTTCTGTCTGTAGCGTCCAAACAGTTTGGGCTACACACTAATATATGGACAGGTAAGACTCTCACGAACACTCTAGGATGCCCACAGGCCTCACAAGACTCGCCTGACCCTAACCCTCACAAGAGTCCCCCGGTACCAGTTGAAAAAATGAATGGAAGCACAGTACCAGTCAAAAGTTTGGACACACCTACTCATTCAAGAGTTTTTCTTTATTTTTTACTATTTTCAACATTGTAGAATAATAGTGAAGACATCAAAACTATGAAATAACACATATGGAATCATGTAGTAACCAAAAAACTAATATATTTTATATTTGAGATTCTTCAAAGTAGCCACCCTTTGCCTTGATGACAGCTTGGCATTACCTCAACCAGCTTCATGAGGTAGTCACCTGGAATGCATTTCAAATAACAGGTATGCCTTGTTAAAAGTTAATTTATGGATTTTTTTCCCTTCTTAATGCGTTTGAGCCAATCAGTTTGGTAAAAGACCAAGTCCATATTATGGAAAAAACTGCTCAAATAAGCAAAGAGAAACGACAGTCCATCATTGCTTTAAGACATGAAGGTCAGTCAATCTGGAACATTTCAAGAACTTTGAAAGTTTCTTCAAGTGCTGTCGCAAACACCATCAAGCGCTATGATGAAACTGGCTCTCATGAGGACCGCCACAGGAATAGAAGACCCAGAGTTACCTCTGCTGCAGAGGATAAGGTCATTAGAGTTACCAGCCTCAGAAATTTCAGCAAAAAATAAATGCTTCACAGAGTTCAAGTCACAGACTCATCTCAACATCAACTGTTCAGAGGAGACTGCATGAATCAGGCCTTCATGGTAGAATTGCTGCAAAGAAGCTACTACTAAAGGACACCAATAGGAAGAAGAGACCTGCTTGGGCCAAGAAATATGAGCAATGGATATTAGATCGGTGGAAATGTGTCCTTTGGTCTGATGAGTCCAAATTGGAGATTTTTGGTTCCAACCGCTGTGTTTTTATGAGCTGCAGAGCAGGTGAACGGATGATCTCCACATGTGTGGTTCTCACCGTGAAGCATGGAGGAGGAGGTGTGATTGTGTGGGGTAGCTTTGCTGGTGACACTGTCAGTGATTTATTTAGAATTCAAGGCACACTTAACCAGCATTGCTACCACAGCATTCTGCAGCGATACGCCATCCCATCTGGTTTGCACTTAATGGGACTATCATTTGTTTTTCAACAGAACAACCGCCAGGCTGTGTAAGGGCTATTTGTCCAAGATGGAGAGTGATGGAGTGCTGCATCAGATGACCTGGCCTCCACAATCACCCAACCTCAACCCAATTGAGATGGTTTGGGATTAGTTGGACCACAGAGTGAAGGAAAAGCAGCCAACAAGTGCTCAGCATACAGTGGCTTGCGAAAGTATTCACCCCCTTTGGCATTTTTCCTATTTTGTTGCCTTACAACCTGGAATTAAAAATTGATTTTTTGGGGGATTGTATAATTTTATTTACACAAGATGCCTACCACTTTGAAGATGCATAATATTTTTTATTGTGAAACAAACAAGAAATAAGACATTAAAACAGAAAACTTGAGCGTGCATAACTATTCACCCCCCCCCCCAACCAAGTCAATACTTTGTAGAGTCACCTTTTGCAGCAATTACAGCTGCAAGTCTCTTGGGGTATGTCTCTATAAGCTTGGCACATCTAGCCATTGGGATTCTTGCCAATTCTTTAAGGCAAAACTGCTCCAGCTCCTTCAAGTTGGATGTGTTCCGCTGGTGTACAGCAATCTTTAAGTGATACCACAGATTCTCAATTGGATTGAGGTCTGGGCTTTGACTAGGCCATTCCAAGACATTTAAATGTTTCCCCTTAAACCACTTGAGTGTTGCTTTAGCAGTATGGTTAGGGTCATTGTCCTGCTGGAAGGTTAACCTCCATCCCAGTCTCAAATCTGGAAGACTGGAACAGGTTTCCCTCAAGAATATCCCTGTATTTAGCGCCATCCATCATTCCTTCAATTCTGACCAGTTTCCCAGTCCCTGCTGATGAAAAACATCCCCAAAGCATGATGCTGCCACCACAATGCTTCACTGTGGGGATGGTGTTCTTGGGGTGATGAGAGGTGTTGGGTTTGCACCAGTCATAGTGTTTTCCTTGATGGCCAAAAAGAGTACCTTCTTCCATTTGTTTGGGGAGTCTCCCACATACAAACGTGATGGTCACAAGCCATCAAACAAAGCCGAGCTGCTTGAATTTCTGCACCAGGAGTGGCATAAAGTCACCCGACATCAATGTGAAAGACTGGTGGAGAGCATGCCAAGACGTATGAAAGCTGTGATTGAAAATCAGGGTTATTCCACCAAATATTGATTTCTGAACTCTTCCTAAGTTAAAACATTACTATTGTGTTGTTTAAAGATGAACATGAACTTATTTTATTTGCATTATTCGAGGTTTGACAACACTGCATCTTTTTTGTTATTTTGACCAGTTGTCATTTTCTGATAATAAATGCTCTAAATGACAATATTTTTTTTGGGAATTTGGGAGAAATGTTGTCAGTAGTTCATAGAATATTTATTTTTATTTTTACCCAAACACCTATAAATAGTAAAACCAGAGAAACGGATAATTTTGCAGTGGTCTCTTACCTTATCGATTTACCCCGTATGTAACTCTGTGTTGTTGTTTTTATCGCACTGTTTTGTTTTCTCTTGGCCAGGTCGCAGTTGTAAATGAGAACTTGTTCTCAACTGGCTTACCTGGTTAAATAAAGGTCAAATAAAAAAATAAAAATAAAGAAGGGGGAAAGGAGAAAATTAATTGTGTGTCGTCTGCGTAGCAATGATAGGAGAGACCATGTGAGGATGTGACAGAGCCAAGTGACATCCTCCCCCCTCATGTGGTACCCTTCCTGCAGGCTCATCCTGATATGACCCTCCAGCATGACAATGCCACCAGCCATACTGCTCGTTCTGTGCGTGATTTCCTGCAAGACAGGAATGTCAGTGTTCTGCCATGGCCAGCGAAGAGTCCGGATCTCAATCCCATTGAGCACATCTGGGACCTGTTGGATCGGAGGGTGAGGGCTAGGGCCATTCCCCCCAGAAATGTCCGGGAACTTGCAGGTGCCTTTGTGGAAGAGTGGGGTAACATCTCACAGCAAGAACTGGCACATTTGGTGCAGTCCATGAGGAGGAGATGCACTGCAGTACTTAATACAGTTGTTGGCACTCCAGATACTGACTGTTACTTTTGATTTTGACCCCCCCTTTGTTCAGGGACACATTATTCCATTTCTATTAGTCACATGTCTGTGGAACTTGTTCAGTTTATGTCTCAGTTATTGAATCTTGTTATGTTCAAACAAATATTTACACGTTAAGTTTGCTGAAAATAAACGCAGTTGACAGTGAGAGGACATTTATTTTATTACTGAGTTTATATATATATATATATATATATATATATATATATATATATATATATATATATATATATATATATATATATATATATATACACACACAAACACAATCACAACCGGTCAAAAGTTATAGAATACCCACTCATTCAAGGGTTCCTCTCCACTTCCACCACTTTCCACATTGTTTCAGCCTCTATGGACTCCATGAGAGATGGACCACATCGCAGGGTGTGTGTGTGTGTTTACGAGTGTCTCTCTCTCTGTGTGTGTGTGTGTGTGTGTGTGTGCGTGCGTGTGTGTGTGTGTGTATAATGAGGCGGTCTGAACAGAACAGTACACAGGCCAGACCAGGGAGGTTCTGCTCCACTGATCTATAGGGGGTAGGATGTACCTCTGATCTATAGGGGGTAGGATGTACCTCTGATCTATAGGGGGTAGGAGGTACCTCTGATCTATAGGGGGTAGGAGGTACCTCTGATCTATAGGGGGTAGGAGGTACCTCTGATCTATAGGGGGTAGGAGGTACCTCTGATCTATAGGGGGTAGGAGGTACCTCTGATCTATAGGGGGTAGGAGGTACCTCTGATCTATAGGGGGTAGGAGGTACCTCTGGTCTATAGGGGTAGGAGGTACCTCTGATCTATAGGGGGTAGGAGGTACCTCTGATCTATAGGGGGTAGGAGGTACCTCTGATCTATAGGGGGTAGGAGGTACCTCTGATCTATAGGGGGTAGGAGGTACCTCTGATCTATAGGGGGTAGGAGGTACCTCTGATCTATAGGGGGTAGGAGGTACCTCTGATCTATAGGGGGTAGGAGGTACCTCTGATCTATAGGGGGTAGGAGGTACCTCTGGTCTATAGGGGGTAGGAGGTACCTCTGATCTATAGGGGGTAGGAGGTACCTCTGATCTATAGGGGGTAAGATGTATAGTACCTCTGATCTATAGTGGGTGAGATGTACTGTATAGTACCCCTGCTCCAGGGGGGTTGATCTATAGGGGGTAAGAGGTGCAGTTGGGGCCAGGGATGGGGTGGCTGTTTAGGGGATGGGGTGGTGATGTATACAGACTCTTCCATGGTGCTCCACTGGGACAAGAGAGTGGGTCCCTGGAGTAGCCATACATACAGCCATACAATCAACACATTAATCAATACGATCAATTAATCAAATCCTAATGTCTTAACCTCTTAAGGATCTGACCTTTTTTTCAATTTTCACCTAAAATTACAAACCCAAATCTAACTGCCTGTAGCTCAGGACCTGAAGCAAGGATATGCATATTCCTGATACCATTTGAAAGGAAACACTTTGAAGTTTGTTGGAATGGGAAATTAATGTAGGAGAATATAACACATTAGATCTGGTAAAAGATAATACAAACAAAATCTATTTTTTTTTCTTCTATTATTTATCTTTGAAATGAAAGAGAAAGGCCACAATATAATATTGCAGTTTTGGCACAATTTAGATTTTGGCCACTAGATGGCAGCAGTGTGTGTGCAAAGTTTCAGATTGATCCAGTGAAGCATTGCAATACTGGACTATTTTGTATCAAGTCTGCCTAAATGTGCCAATTTAGTCAATTGGGCCCCGTGTAGCTCAGTTGGTAGAGCATGGCGTTTGCAACGCCAGGGTTGTGGGTTTGATTCCCACGGGGGGCCAGTATGCACTCACTAACTGTAAGTCGCTCTGGATAAGAGCGTCTGCTAAATGACTAAAATGTAAAATGTAATTGATAGATTTTCAAGTACATAACTATAGAGAACATAAAAAATGATATGGTAATACAAAATGTAAGTTTACACACTCCCAGGAATGTCATACATGATAGATCATTAGCTTATACACATCTTTCACACATCTAGATGGCCGGGCGGGGAGGGTGTGGAGCCAGAGACAGCAGGGGTTCAAACTGTAGAACCCAGTGCCTACATTTGAATATAAAAATGGATTTTATCAAACAAAACTATGCTACATTTTATCTCTGGGACCCTTAGGATGACAAATCAGAACAAGATTACTGAATGTAAGTATACTATTTACCTTCAGAGGTGAATGTATCAAACCAGTTGCCGTGATACGTTTTATTTTGGTGTGCACTCTCCTCAAACAATAGCATGGTATTTTATCACTGTAATAGCTACTGTAAATTGGACAGTGCAGTTAGATTAACAATAATGTAAGCTTTCTGCCCATATAAGACATGTCTATGCAGTGGCGGCTCCTGAAAAAATTCTCAGGAGGGGCAATTTTTCTGATGATTTAGGTGACCTACACACATTTAAAAAAAGATATGTCCAGCAACAACATGAAGACAGGGGCAGCATATAAGTCAATACCAGAAGCATTTATTGACTGATCTCAAAAGTGTTGGCTTACCAGGGTTGGTGGAGCCCTCAGTTTCATCTTTGCCTCGCAAAGCTAACTCAAACACTCCGCAAAACTTCACACACTGGATTAGCCGGCTGAGGATGTGGCGGTTCTTGCTAATGTCGTAGTAAATATATTTGTTATAGTGAATATGGAATATGATATGTTGAGTAAAATGTTGTGCTAAGATCTATTTAGGTCAGGAGCTGGTTATAAGTTCTGTTCCTATCCAATAACAATGGACAAAAGGGTCCTATCTTGTCAGCCTTGTCAGCAGGTGGCCAAGGACAACACCCACGCCATAGGCCTCTCAGTTCTTCCAACCCACGAGTTCTTGCTCTGAGGACACACACACACACAAACACACACACACACATCATCACTGTTAAACACACACACACACACACATCATCACTGTTAAACACACACACACACACACACACACACATAAATCCCCTCTCTTAGGCTGAACATTTGAAGACAGAGAACCCGACTCAGAGCCAATGCAACAGTGACAGTAGCCTGCAGGGGACCTCGCCCAACTCATCAGGACCAATCAGAAGATCAGAACTACTAGATTGAACCTACTTCATTTATTGCATAAAATGTCTGCACACAATGTTTCGGGGCTCTCTTCAGATAATAATAATAATAATAATAATAATAATATGCCATTTAGAAGACGCTTTTATCCAAAGCGACTTACAGTCATGCGTGCATACATTTTTGTGTATGGGTGGTCCCGGGGATCGAACCCACTACCTTGGCGTTACAAGCACCATGCTCTACCAGCTGAGCTACAGAAAGTGGATACTCATGGATGCGCATTGCAATTGTAAAATGTCAACACAATTGGAGACACCACGTCATTTTTGGAGACATGTTATTGACAGTAAACTATTGTAGATGCGACTGCTAACTAACTAAAACATTTTAGCTGGCTAGCTAATCATCTTAGCTAAATGTGGGGCAAACAATTCAGTTATTTACCGTTAATTTGAGGGATTGGGGTGAAAGAAATCGAGTTACATAGTGATACTTTACGATATACTGTATTGACAATATCGCAATATTTTAGCGCTAGTTGGCTGTACCTGCACCAAAACACCATTATTGTTCCTTCATAGCTTGTTCTCAATCTTTTCACATTGGGAGCCAATTTGTTTTCAGCACTTTTATTTCCATGACTGATCAAAACTCGTTCTCATGGCTTTCTGATCCCTCTGCAACAGACATATGGTGCGCAATAAAATCACAGTATCGAATCGCAATACGTATAGAATCATGAGACTCGCAATGCTGATGCATATATCTTATCGTGAGGTTCCTGGCAATTCCCAGCCCAAGTTCATTTGCCACAACAAATCTCTTCGCTAGCAAACGCGATGTCTTCTCCAAAACGGCAATGTGTCTCCAGCAATGTTTACTTTTTTGACGTTCTATGGCATCTCCACTTTCCAAGCATATATGACCACATGTAATATTTTGGTAAGTGATGCAAATAGTGAACTATGTAGGGCCAGGATGTAAAATATATGTAGCTGCAGCAATTTCTCTTATCTGATATGGTAAGTAATGGGGCTTAATTTATAGCTCCCTAAGAGTTTGACGAACGGGTCCGTGAACGCGATTCCAGATATATTTACCTCTGAATAAACTGCCTTTATTACACCATATCCACATCCAGTAAACTTGTGATTATCAACACTAACCTCATCGTTGTGGCGGCGGACAGCTAGCCTGTATCCCTCGTCATCCAGTTGAGTGAGTGGCAATGTCTTTTTTCGTTCGTACCAATTTTTGGAAAATCCTCGGGTGTAGGACTTTCCGCCTTTAGTAGAAACCTGTTGAATTATTAAATTTGGTCTGGGAGGTCCTAATTGTTTCGTTGCCAATTTATCTTCATTTGTTCGCCGACAAAAAGGAACTTCTTTCAAACAATCCACTCTTTTCTCAGTTACGTTCATGGTTACGTAACGTATGACGAAAGCGCGTAAGTGCAAGCCCACAGACACCCATTGAGATTGTATTGAAGGCTCTGAAATTTGAAAAAAATAGATTTTACATGGGAGTCTATGACAGAAGTTCTGGGCGATTTTCAATCTGACTGAAATCGCCCCAAAAGGGGGTGGAGCCATTTGAAGCACGACTTTAGCCTGATTCGACATTTAGTGGCAGTGTGGCACTGTGGCAGATCAGACGTATAGATTACAACACTGATAACTACTGTTGCCGTGATATAATTGATTAGAAAAAAAATCCCTTCCTTTTCCCGTTTGGCAGTGCGTCGCCCATATCGCCCTATTGAACAGGCCGTCCCTGTGTCTATGTCCTGGAAAGTTTGCTGTTACTTACAACAGTCATGCTGATCACATTAGCGCACGTTAGCTCAACCGTCCCGTATACGGGACACCGATCCCGTGGAGGTTAATCTAGGAGTGTGTCCAAAAGGGCACTCTATTCCCTACACTATATAACTATAACCCAATAGCGGACGTGTCATAATACCCATAAAACCTAGCGGTCAAACAGGGAAATGGTTCCAAAAGTTTTTCAAAGGGGATTATAAAAGTCAGCTTGTCCGAGAGAGATTTACACGGTTATCAAAACGTCACGCCAGGGTAAGCCTACACGAAACACAGCCCTCATTTTAAGTGTTTCTAAAATCCCCTACGGGAAAAATGAATAGTGGGAAAAACAATTGGAACCATTTCCCTGTTTGACCGCTAGGTTTTATGGGTATTATATTTCATACTGTGGGACTCTATAGGGCTCTGGTCAAAAGTAGTGTCCTGTGTATGAGTTGGGGTGCTATTCAGGGTGCCATTTGGGACCTCTGTATGAGTTGGGGTGCTATTTAGGGTGCCATTTGGGACCTGTGTATGAGTTGGGGTGCTATTTAGGGTGCCATTTGGGACCTGTGTATGAGTTGGGGTGCTATTTAGGGTGCCATTTGGGACCTGTGCCTCTCATATTCTCTGTATCATTTGACTAGAGTGATGTTGCTGGGAAGCACTACTGATCATTTTATGAAACTTCATGAGAGAATAAGACAATGCCCTCCTTGGCCACCTGGTGGCACCCTGACCTCAGTCAAGTGAATTTCTTTCTTTACCTTTTAGGTGGTTGGTCGTGCTTATGGGGTATTTAGACCTGAAGGGTTGGCTGCTCTCTCTTTTTCTCTTTCTCTATAGTTCTCTCCCTCTCTCACTCTACCTCTCCTCCCTCTCTCTCTCTCGCTCTCTCTCTCTCTCTCACTCTACCTCTCCTCCCTCTCTCTCTCTCCCTCCCTCTATCTCTTTTTGCTGTCTCTTATTATCTCTGTTTGTCTTCTGCAGGTGGTGATTACGTAACCATGGCGATCGTTAACGTGAACATGCGGACTGTCTTGCTGCAGAAGGCAGTAGAGATAGAGAGAGAGAGAGAGAGAGAGAGAGAGAGAGAGAGCGAGAGAGAGAGAGAGAGAGAGAGAGAGAGAGAGAGAGAGAGAGAGAGAGAGATTGCACATTGTTACATCACTGTATATAGACATAATATGACATTTGAAATTTATTTATTCTTTTGGAATGTTTACTGTTAATATGTATTGTTTATTTCACTTTTGTTTACTATCTACTTGACTTGCTTTGGCAATGTTAACATACATTTACCATGCCAATAAAGCCCTTCAATTGAAATTGAAATTGAAATTGAGAGAGAGAGAGAGAGACAGACAGAGAGAGAGAGAGAGAGAGAGAGAGAGAGAGACAGAGACAGAGACAGAGACAGAGACAGAGACAGAGACAGAGACAGAGAGAGAGAGAGAGAGAGTGCGTGTAGGCATGCGTATGATGTGTAGGATGCCAGAGAATTGAATGTTAATTTCTCTACCATAAGCCGCCTCTAACGTTGTTTTAGAGAATTTAGCAATACGGCCAATCGGATTTACAACCGCAGACCACTTGTAACCACGCCAGCCCAGGACCTCCACATCCGGCTTCTTCACCTGCGGGATCGTCTGAGACCAGCCACCCGGACAGCTGATGAAACTGTGGGTTTGCACAACCGGTTTGAACTGTACTGGGCAGATGGCAGACGTTGAGTGGGCGAGCTGTTTGCTGATGTCAACGTTGTGAACAGAGTGCCCCATGGTAGGAGTAGGGTTATGATATGGGCAGGCATAAGCTATTGACAACAAACAAAACTGCATTTTATCGATGGCAATTTGAATGCACAAAGATACCGTGATGAGATCCTGAGGCCCGTTGTCGTTCCAGCCACCATCAGCTCATGTTTCAGCATGATAATGCACGGCCCCATGTCGCAAGGATCTGTACACAATTCCTGGAAGCTGAAAATGTGTCGCACTGCATGAGGCAAATGGTGGTCACACCAGATACAGACTGGTTTTCTGATCCACGCTCCCACCGTTTTCCTTTTAAAGGTATCTGTGACCAACAGATGTATATTCGTATTCCCCATCATGTGAAATCCATAGATTAGGGCTTAATTCATTTTTTTCAATTGATTGATTTCCTTATATGAATTGAAACTGAAAAATCTTTGAAATTGTTGCATGATTCGTTTATATTTTTGTTCAGTGTAGTTACCCAGATGTTTCAATCTCACCTTGCTAGCTGTTGTTTTGACTGCATTCATTATGATATTGAGCAGTTTGCAGATCAGTCCTTGGTTCATCCTATTGTCATACCAACCTCCAGATCAGTCCTTGGTTCATCATGTTGTCATACCACCCTCCAGATCAGTCCTTGGTTCATCCTGTTGTCATACCACCCTCTGTAGCTCAATTGGTAGAGCATGACGCTTGTAACGCCAGGGTAGTGGGTTCGCTCCCCGGGACCACCCATACGTAAAAATGTATGCACACATGACTGTAAGTCGCTTTGGATAAAAGCGTCTGCTAAATGGCATATTATATATTATTATACCAACCTCCATATCAGTCCTTGGTTCATCATGTTGTCATACCACGCTCCAGATCAGTCCTTGGTTCATCCTGTTGTCATACAAACCTCCAGATCAGTCCTTGGTTCATCCTGTTGTCATACCACCATCCAGATCAGTCCTTGGTTCATCCTGTTGTCATACCACCATCCAGATCAGTCCTCGGTTCATCCTGTTGTCATACCAACCTCCAGATCAGTCCTTGGTTCATCCTGTTGTCATACCACCATCCAGATCAGTCCTTGGTTCATCCTGTTGTCATACCACCATCCAGATCAGTCCTCGGTTCATCCTGTTGTCATACCAACCTCCAGATCAGTCCTTGGTTCATCCTGTTGTCATACCACCATCCAGATCAGTCCTTTGTTCATCCTGTTGTCATACCACCATCCAGATCAGTCCTTGGTTCATCCTGTTGTCATACCACCATCCACATCAGTCCTCGGTTCATCCTATTGTCATACCAACCTCCATATCAGTCCTTGGTTCATCCTATTGTCATACCAACCTCCAGATCAGTCCTTGGTTCATCCTATTGTCATACCAACCTCCAGATCAGTCCTTGGTTCATCCTGTTGTCATACCACCATCCAGATCAGTCCTCGGTTCATCCTGTTGTCATACCAACCTCCAGATCAGTCCTTGGTTCATCCTGTTGTCATACCACCATCCAGATCAGTCCTCGGTTCATCCTATTGTCATACCAACCTCCAGATCAGTCCTTGGTTCATCCTATTGTCATACCAACCTCCAGATCAGTCCTTGGTTCATCCTATTGTCATACCAACCTCCAGATCAGTCCTTGGTTCATCCTGTTGTCATACCAACCTCCAGATCAGTCCTCGGTTCATCCTGTTGTCATACCAACCTCCAGATCAGTCCTTGGTTCATCCTGTTGTCATACCAACCTCCAGATCAGTCCTTGGTTCATCCTGTTGTCATACCAACCTCCAGATCAGTCCTTGGTTCATCCTGTTGTCATACCAACCTCCAGATCAGTCCTTGGTTCATCCTATTGTCATACCAACCTCCAGATCAGTCCTTGGTTCATCCTGTTGTCATACCAACCTCCAGATCAGTCCTTGGTTCATCCTGTTGTCATACCAACCTCCAGATCAGTCCTCGGTTCATCCTGTTGTCATACCAACCTCCAGATCAGTCCTTGTTTCATCCTGTTGTCATACCAACCTCCAGATCAGTCCTTGGTTCATCCTGTTGTCATACCACCCTCCAGATCAGTCCTTGGTTCATCCTGTTGTCATACCACCCTCCAGATCAGTCCTTGGTTCATCCTGTTGTCATACCAACCTCCAGATCAGTCCTTGGTTCATCCTGTTGTCATACCAACCTCCAGATCAGTCCTTGGTTCATCCTGTTGTCATACCACCCTCCAGATCAGTCCTTGGTTCATCCTGTTGTCATACCAACCTCCAGATCAGTCCTTGGTTCATCCTGTTGTCATACCACCCTCCAGATCAGTCCTTGGTTCATCCTGTTGTCATACCAACCTCCAGATCAGTCCTTGGTTCATCCTGTTGTCATACCAACCTCCAGATCAGTCCTCCATAGAGAATAGAGTGCCATTTAGGATGCAGTCAAGGTCTTTAATTGTTCATCTAGCTGGGAGAATCTTCCCAACACAACGTCCATGCTGTCCCACAGAGCAATATTAGGAACAAATGTGACCGAACGCCTATATTCGGTCTTATGTAGCAACATTTTAAATTGTATTTTTTTGCATTGGATAAAAGTAGAGACTCAGAGCTAGAAAATGGTATATCATACACTACAGTTGAGGAACAATGGGAAAGTAATTCTGCTTTGAAAGTTGATCAACTTGTAATCTCACTTTTGAGAAAATGGCCTTTGAATGTTTCGGTACCTACTGGAGAGCTCTTCTTTGTCTAAACCCATTCAGCATCGTTCACACCCTCTTAAGCTTTAGCCCCACCCATCTAGTTTCGCTCTCGGAGCGTTCAGAGTGCACACTAGACGCTCTGGCCGATGAGTAGGGTGGATCCGAGTGTTCTGACCTCACAACGGCAGTCAAGCACCCAAGCTAACTGGCTAACATTGTCTAGCTTGCTAGCTACTTCCAGACGCAAATGAGAGAACACCCCACTGACCATTTTACTAGCCCTAGCAAAGCTGGTTAGGCTGTTTTCATGTTATCCAGAGCGTTGGTGACTGTAACTGTGCTGCTGGCAACAATTTAATTACGCTTTTTTGCCAACATTTACTGACACCGGCCATATTCAATGGGTGTTGAGCGTTCGTAAATCCATTAGTTATTCTGACTCTGGCATACTTAGACTGAATTTATGAAGGCACCCGAAATGGTTACTTGCGTAGTGGAGTCTTTTGTTAAGACATGTAGCTAGCTAGCTAAACAATGAACCATAATCCCAAATCATGACATTACTACCCTGCGTCTGCAGGTAGCTAACCAACCAGGTTCAATGATAGCTAGCTAACATTAGGCTATAACTTGAAATAAAACCACTTTCTGTTAAAATTAGAAACATGAAATAACTGAAAATGTAGCTAGCTAGACTCTCTTACCCGTGCTCTGAAATAGGAGTAGATAGAGCTATACTAGGAACAAATAACGCTGTCCCACAGAGCTATATGAGGAACAAATAACGCTGTCCCACAGAGCTATATGAGGAACAAATAACGCTGTCCCACAGAGCTATATGAGGAACAAATAACGCTGTCCCACAGAGCTATATGAGGAACAAATAACGCTGTCCCACAGAGCTATATGAGGAACAAATAACGCTGTCCCACAGAGCTATATGAGGAACAAATACCCAAAGAGGCTTGTTTCCAGACTGGGAAAGTGTTTATGTGTGTGTGGAGGGTGGAAAGTGAGGTGTGTGTGTGTGTGTGTGTGTGTCTGTGAGTGTGTGTGTCTGTGTTTGTGTTTGCTTGTGTGTGTGTTTGCGTGTGTGTGTCCGTGGATACGTGTGTGTGTTTGTGTGTGTTTGTGTCGGTGTGATGAGAAGATATGCCCAGTGTGACTGTCTGGGTTTGAATCCGGCTCTCCTGTGTTAGCCTGCTGAGCTAAAGCCTCTCCCGTGTTAGCATGCTGAGATAAAGCCTCTGTTCTGTTAGCCTGCTGAACTAAAGCCTCTCCTGGTAATTGATGGCGCCGACGCAGATGGCGGCCTCGCGACTAGATCTTAGGAAACTTTGCGGTATTCCGTTTTTTTATGTATTATCTTTTACATTATTAGCTCAGGAAATATTTTGTGTCATTACATACAGCCAGGAAGAACTATTGGATATCAGAGCGACGGTAACTCACCAGAACTACCAGCACTACGACCAGGAATATGACTTTCCCGAAGCAGATCCTTTGTTCACTCTCCCCAGAGCAATTTAACTGATTCCAGAGGCCGACCCAAAACATCGCCGGCGGAGGACAGGCACTCGAGGCGGCCTGCTGGTTCGACTTAGGAGGCCCGCACACCACCCACCGCTTCCGAGTATATTACCCGACCTAGAATTTCTCACAATCAAATGCCATTATCTCCCGGCCGTTTATATCCCCCCTCACCATGACGGCCCTCAAAGAACTTCACTGGACTTTAAGTAAACTGGAAACCACATATCCTGAGGCTGCATTTATTGTAGCTGGGGATTTTAATTATGCAAATTTGAGGACTAGGCTGCCGGAGTTCTATCAACATATCGACTGTAGTACTCGCGCTGCTAAAACACTGGACCACTGTTATTCAAATTTCCTCTATGCTTACAAGGTTTCCGGGATGGTTATAAGGCCCTCCCCCGCCCTCCTTTCGGCAAATCTGACCACAACTCCATTTTGCTTCTCCCTTCCTATAGGCAGAATCTCAAACAGGAAGTACCCGTGCTAAGGACTATTCAACGCTGGTCTGACCAATCGGAATCCACCGGAAGCAAGACACCAACGTCTTGCTTCCGGACAAGCTAAAAACCTTCTTCGCCCTCTTTGAGGATAACACAGTGCCGCCGACGTGGCCCGCTACCAAGGACTGTGGGCTCTCCTTCTCCGTGGCCGACCTGAGTAAAACATTTTAACGTGCCCAGACGGCATCCCTAGCCGCGTCCTCAGAGCATGCGCAGACCAGATGGCTGGTGTGTTTATGGACATATTCAATCTCTCCCTATCCCAGTCTGCTGTCCCCACATGCTTCAAGATATCCACCATTGTTCCTTTACCCAAGAACGCAAAGGTAACTGAACTAAATGACTATTGCCCCGTAGCCCTCACCTCTGTCATCATGAAGTGCTTTGAGAGGCTAGTTAAGGATCATATCACCTCTACCTTACCTGTCACCCTAGACCCACTTCAATTTGCTTACCTCCCCAATAGATCCACAGACGATGCAATTACCATCGCACTGCACACTGCCCTATCCCACCTGGACAAGAGGAATACCTATGTAAGAATGCTATTCATTGACTATAGCTCAGCATTCAACACCATAGTACCCTTAAAGCTCATCATTAAGCTCGAGGCCCTGGGTCTGAACCCCGCTCTGTGAAACTGGGTCCTGGACTTCCTGACTTTCCACTCCTGTACTCCCTGTTCACCCATGACTGCGTTGCCAAGCACGCCTCCAACTCAATCATCAGACGATACAACAGTAGTAGGCTTGATTACCAACAATGACGAGACAGCCTACAGGGAGGAGGTGAAGGCTCTGGGAGTGTGGTGCCAGGAAAATGACATCTCACTCAACGTCAACAAAACAAAGGAGATGATCGTGGACTTTAGGAAACAGCAGAGGGTGCACCCCCCTATCCACATCAACGGGACCGCAGTGGAGAAGGTGGAAAGCTTTAAGTTCCTTGGCGTACACATCACTGACAAACTGAAATGGTCCACCCACGCAGACAGTGTGGTGAAGAAGTCGCAACAGAGCCTCTTCAACCTCAGGAGGCTGAAGAAATTTGGCTTGGCACCTAAAACCTTAAAATCAAATCAAATCAAATCAAATTTTATTGGTCACATGCGCCGAATACAACAGGTGCAGACATTACAGTGAAATGCTTACTTACAGCCCTTAACCAACAGTGCATTTATTTTTAACAAAGAAAGTAAAAATAAAACAACAAAAAAAAGTGTTGAGAAAAAAAGAGCAGAAGTAAAATAAAATAACAGTAGGGAGGCTATATATACAGGGGGGTACCGGTGCAGAGTCAATGTGCGGGGGCACCGGCCAGTTGAGGTAGTTGAAGTAATATGTACATGTGGGTAGAGTTAAAGTGACTCATAAACTTTTACGGATGCACAATTGAGAGCATCCCGTCGGGCTGTATCACCGCCTGGTACGGCAACTGCATCGCCCACAACCACAGGGCTCTCCAGAGGGTGGTGCGGTCTGCACAACGCATTACCGGAGGCAAACTACCTGCCCTCCAGGACACCTACAGCACCAGATGTCACAGGAAGGCCACAAAGATCATCAAGGATATCAACCTCCTGAGCCTCTGCCTGTTCACCCCGCTATAATCCAGAAGGCGAGGTCAGTACAGGTGCATCAAAGCTGGGACCGAGAGACTGAAAAACAGCTTCTATCTCAAGGCCATCAGACTGTTTGTCACGTTCGTTTAATGATGGGACAGACCAAGGCGCAGCGAGATATGCGTACATGTTTATTCAACTTAATAAACACACGACAAAACAATAAACGAAACGAGTCCAAGGACACACAACACATCATACCTTACACGGAAAAAGATCCCACAACTAGACAGTGCCAATAGGCTGCCTAAGTATGGATCCCCAATCAGAGACAACGAGTGACAGCTGCCTCTGATTGGGAACCACACCGGCCAACATAGATCCACACATACTAGAATATACAACATAGAACATACGCAACATAGAATATACACACCCTGACTCAACATATAAGAGTCCCCTGAGTCAGGGCGTGACACTGTTAAATAGCCATCACTAGCACATTAGAGGCTGCTGCCTATAGACATAGACTAGAAATCACTGGCCACTTGCATTACTCATCTCATATGTATATACTGTATTCTATACTATTCTACTGTATCTTAGTCCATGCCGCTCTGACATCGCTCATCCATACAGTGGGGAAAAAAAGTATTTAGTCAGCCACCAATTGTGCAAGTTCTCCCACTTAAAAATATGTAGGATTTTTAATGAATTTATTTGCAAATTATGGTGGAAAATAAGTATTTGGTCAATAACAAAAGTTTCTCAATACTTTGTTATATACCCTTTGTTGGCAATGACACAGGTCAAACGTTTTCTGTAAGTCTTCACAAGGTTTTCACACACTGTTGCTGTTATTTTGGCCCATTCCTCCATGCAGATCTCCTCTAGAGCAGTGATGTTTTGGGCCTGTCGCTGGGCAACACGGACTTTCAACTCCCTCCAAAGATTTTCTATGGGGTTGAGATCTGGAGACTGGCTAGGCCACTCCAGGACCTTGCAATGCTTCTTACGAAGCCACTCCTTCGTTGCCCGGGCGGTGTGTTTGGGATCATTGTCACGCTGAAAGACCCAGCAACGTTTCATCTTCAATGCCCTTGCTGATGGAAGGAGGTTTTCACTCAAAATCTCACGATACATGGCCCCATTCATTCTTTCCTTTACACGGATCAGTCGTCCTGGTCCCTTTGCAGAGAAACAGCCCCAAAGCATGATGTTTCCACCCCCATGCTTCACAGTAGGTATGGTCTTTGGATGCAACTCAGCATTCTTTGTCCTCCAAACACGACGAGTTGAGTTTTTACCCAAAAGTTCTATTTTGGTTTCATCTGACCATATGACATTCTCCCAATCCTCTTCTGGATCATCCAAATGCACTCTAGCAAACTTCAGACGGGCCTGGACATGTACTGGCTTAAGCAGGGGGACACGTCTGGCACTGCAGGATTTGAGTCCCTGGCGGCGTAGTGTGTTACTGATGGTAGGCTTTGTTACTTTGGTCCCAGCTCTCTGCAGGTCATTCACTAGGTCCCCCCGTGTGGTTCTGGGATTTTATCAGTGGTCTTGTATGTCTTCCATTTCCTAATAATTGCTCCCACAGTTGATTTCTTAAAACCAAGCTGCTTACCTATTGCAGATTCAGTCTTCCCAGCCTGGTGCAGGTCTGCAATTTTGTTTCTGGTGTCCTTTGACAGCTCTTTGGT
>CM062489.1:2057555-2073225 GCA_031479575.1 Coregonus ussuriensis
CAGCAGAGAGGTTGTTGGCAGGTTAGGAAGCTTCTACATCACTAACGGTGACGGTAGCCCACCAGCAGAGAGGTTGTTGGCAGGTTAGGAAGCTTCTACATCACTAACGGTGACGGTAGCCCACCAGCAGAGAGGTTGTTGGCAGGTTAGGAAGCTTCTACATCACTAACGGTGACGGTAGCCCACCAGCAGAGAGGTTGTTGGCAGGTTAGGAAGCTTCTACATCACTAACGGTGACGGTAGCCCACCAGCAGAGAGGTTGTTGGCAGGTTAGGAAGCTTCTACATCACTAACGGTGACGGTAGCCCACCAGCAGAGAGGTTGTTGGCAGGTTAGGAAGCTTCTACATCACTAACGGTGACGGTAGCCCACCAGCAGAGAGGTTGTTGGCAGGTTAGGAAGCTTCTACATCACTAACGGTGACGGTAGCCCACCAGCAGAGAGGTTGTTGGCAGGTTAGGAAGCTTCTACATCACTAACGGTGACGGTAGCCCACCAGCAGAGAGGTTGTTGGCAGGTTAGGAAGCTTCTACATCACTAACGGTGACGGTAGCCCACCAGCAGAGAGGTTGTTGGCAGGTTAGGAAGCTTCTACATCACTAACGGTGACGGTAGCCCACCAGCAGAGAGGTTGTTGGCAGGTTAGGAAGCTTCTACATCACTAACGGTGACGGTAGCCCACCAGCAGAGAGGTTGTTGGCAGGTTAGGAAGCTTCTACATCACTAACGGTGACGGTAGCCCACCAGCAGAGAGGTTGTTGGCAGGTTAGGAAGCTTCTACATCACTAACGGTGACGGTAGCCCACCAGCAGAGAGGTTGTTGGCAGGTTAGGAAGCTTCTACATCACTAACGGTGACGGTAGCCCACCAGCAGAGAGGTTGTTGGCAGGTTAGGAAGCTTCTACATCACTAACGGTGACGGTAGCCCACCAGCAGAGAGGTTGTTGGCAGGTTAGGAAGCTTCTACATCACTAACGGTGACGGTGGCCCACCAGCAGAGAGGTTGTTGGCAGGTTAGGAAGCTTCTACATCACTAACGGTGACGGTGGCCCACCAGCAGAGAGGTTGTTGGCAGGTTAGGAAGCTTCTACATCACTAACGGTGACGGTGGCCCACCAGCAGAGAGGTTGTTGGCAGGTTAGGAAGCTTCTACATCACTAACGGTGACGGTGGCCCACCAGCAGAGAGGTTGTTGGCAGGTTAGGAAGCTTCTACATCACTAACGGTGACGGTGGCCCACCAGCAGAGAGGTTGTTGGCAGGTTAGGAAGCTTCTACATCACTAACGGTGACGGTGGCCCACCAGCAGAGAGGTTGTTGGCAGGTTAGGAAGCTTCTACATCACTAACGGTGACGGTGGCCCACCAGCAGAGAGGTTGTTGGCAGGTTAGGAAGCTTCTACATCACTAACGGTGACGGTGGCCCACCAGCAGAGAGGTTGTTGGCAGGTTAGGAAGCTTCTACATCACTAACGGTGACGGTGGCCCACCAGCAGAGAGGTTGTTGGCAGGTTAGGAAGCTTCTACATCACTAACGGTGACGGTGGCCCACCAGCAGAGAGGTTGTTGGCAGGTTAGGAAGCTTCTACATCACTAACGGTGACGGTGGCCCACCAGCAGAGAGGTTGTTGGCAGGTTAGGAAGCTTCTACATCACTAACGGTGACGGTGGCCCACCAGCAGAGAGGTTGTTGGCAGGTTAGGAAGCTTCTACATCACTAACGGTGACGGTAGGCCCACCAGCAGAGAGGTTGTTGGCAGGTTAGGAAGCTTCTACATCACTAACGGTGACGGTGGCCCACCAGCAGAGAGGTTGTTGGCAGGTTAGGAAGCTTCTACATCACTAACGGTGACGGTGGCCCACCAGCAGAGAGGTTGTTGGCAGGTTAGGAAGCTTCTACATCACTAACGGTGACGGTGGCCCACCAGCAGAGAGGTTGTTGGCAGGTTAGGAAGCTTCTACATCACTAACGGTGACGGTGGCCCACCAGCAGAGAGGTTGTTGGCAGGTTAGGAAGCTTCTACATCACTAACGGTGACGGTGGCCCACCAGCAGAGAGGTTGTTGGCAGGTTAGGAAGCTTCTACATCACTAACGGTGACGGTGGCCCACCAGCAGAGAGGTTGTTGGCAGGTTAGGAAGCTTCTACATCACTAACGGTGACGGTGGCCCACCAGCAGAGAGGTTGTTGGCAGGTTAGGAAGCTTCTACATCACTAACGGTGACGGTGGCCCACCAGCAGAGAGGTTGTTGGCAGGTTAGGAAGCTTCTACATCACTAACGGTGACGGTGGCCCACCAGCAGAGAGGTTGTTGGCAGGTTAGGAAGCTTCTACATCACTAACGGTGACGGTGGCCCACCAGCAGAGAGGTTGTTGGCAGGTTAGGAAGCTTCTACATCACTAACGGTGACGGTGGCCCACCAGCAGAGAGGTTGTTGGCAGGTTAGGAAGCTTCTACATCACTAACGGTGACGGTGGCCCACCAGCAGAGAGGTTGTTGGCAGGTTAGGAAGCTTCTACATCACTAACGGTGACGGTGGCCCACCAGCAGAGAGGTTGTTGGCAGGTTAGGAAGCTTCTACATCACTAACGGTGACGGTGGCCCACCAGCAGAGAGGTTGTTGGCAGGTTAGGAAGCTTCTACATCACTAACGGTGACGGTGGCCCACCAGCAGAGAGGTTGTTGGCAGGTTAGGAAGCTTCTACATCACTAACGGTGACGGTGGCCCACCAGCAGAGAGGTTGTTGGCAGGTTAGGAAGCTTCTACATCACTAACGGTGACGGTGGCCCACCAGCAGAGAGGTTGTTGGCAGGTTAGGAAGCTTCTACATCACTAACGGTGACGGTGGCCCACCAGCAGAGAGGTTGTTGGCAGGTTAGGAAGCTTCTACATCACTAACGGTGACGGTGGCCCACCAGCAGAGAGGTTGTTGGCAGGTTAGGAAGCTTCTACATCACTAACGGTGACGGTGGCCCACCAGCAGAGAGGTTGTTGGCAGGTTAGGAAGCTTCTACATCACTAACGGTGACGGTGGCCCACCAGCAGAGAGGTTGTTGGCAGGTTAGGAAGCTTCTACATCACTAACGGTGACGGTGGCCCACCAGCAGAGAGGTTGTTGGCAGGTTAGGAAGCTTCTACATCACTAACGGTGACGGTGGCCCACCAGCAGAGAGGTTGTTGGCAGGTTAGGAAGCTTCTACATCACTAACGGTGACGGTGGCCCACCAGCAGAGAGGTTGTTGGCAGGTTAGGAAGCTTCTACATCACTAACGGTGACGGTGGCCCACCAGCAGAGAGGTTGTTGGCAGGTTAGGAAGCTTCTACATCACTAACGGTGACGGTGGCCCACCAGCAGAGAGGTTGTTGGCAGGTTAGGAAGCTTCTACATCACTAACGGTGACGGTGGCCCACCAGCAGAGAGGTTGTTGGCAGGTTAGGAAGCTTCTACATCACTAACGGTGACGGTGGCCCACCAGCAGAGAGGTTGTTGGCAGGTTAGGAAGCTTCTACATCACTAACGGTGACGGTGGCCCACCAGCAGAGAGGTTGTTGGCAGGTTAGGAAGCTTCTACATCACTAACGGTGACGGTGGCCCACCAGCAGAGAGGTTGTTGGCAGGTTAGGAAGCTTCTACATCACTAACGGTGACGGTGGCCCACCAGCAGAGAGGTTGTTGGCAGGTTAGGAAGCTTCTACATCACTAACGGTGACGGTGGCCCACCAGCAGAGAGGTTGTTGGCAGGTTAGGAAGCTTCTACATCACTAACGGTGACGGTGGCCCACCAGCAGAGAGGTTGTTGGCAGGTTAGGAAGCTTCTACATCACTAACGGTGACGGTGGCCCACCAGCAGAGAGGTTGTTGGCAGGTTAGGAAGCTTCTACATCACTAACGGTGACGGTGGCCCACCAGCAGAGAGGTTGTTGGCAGGTTAGGAAGCTTCTACATCACTAACGGTGACGGTGGCCCACCAGCAGAGAGGTTGTTGGCAGGTTAGGAAGCTTCTACATCACTAACGGTGACGGTGGCCCACCAGCAGAGAGGTTGTTGGCAGGTTAGGAAGCTTCTACATCACTAACGGTGACGGTGGCCCACCAGCAGAGAGGTTGTTGGCAGGTTAGGAAGCTTCTACATCACTAACGGTGACGGTGGCCCACCAGCAGAGAGGTTGTTGGCAGGTTAGGAAGCTTCTACATCACTAACGGTGACGGTGGCCCACCAGCAGAGAGGTTGTTGGCAGGTTAGGAAGCTTCTACATCACTAACGGTGACGGTGGCCCACCAGCAGAGAGGTTGTTGGCAGGTTAGGAAGCTTCTACATCACTAACGGTGACGGTGGCCCACCAGCAGAGAGGTTGTTGGCAGGTTAGGAAGCTTCTACATCACTAACGGTGACGGTAGGCCCACCAGCAGAGAGGTTGTTGGCAGGTTAGGAAGCTTCTACATCACTAACGGTGACGGTAGGCCCACCAGCAGAGAGGTTGTTGGCAGGTTAGGAAGCTTCTACATCACTAACGGTGACGGTAGGCCCACCAGCAGAGAGGTTGTTGGCAGGTTAGGAAGCTTCTACATCACTAACGGTGACGGTAGCCCACCAGCAGAGAGGTTGTTGGCAGGTTAGGAAGCTTCTACATCACTAACGGTGACGGTAGCCCACCAGCAGAGAGGTTGTTGGCAGGTTAGGAAGCTTCTACATCACTAACGGTGACGGTAGCCCACCAGCAGAGAGGTTGTTGGCAGGTTAGGAAGCTTCTACATCACTAACGGTGACGGTAGCCCACCAGCAGAGAGGTTGTTGGCAGGTTAGGAAGCTTCTACATCACTAACGGTGACGGTAGCCCACCAGCAGAGAGGTTGTTGGCAGGTTAGGAAGCTTCTACATCACTAACGGTGACGGTAGCCCACCAGCAGAGAGGTTGTTGGCAGGTTAGGAAGCTTCTACATCACTAACGGTGACGGTAGCCCACCAGCAGAGAGGTTGTTGGCAGGTTAGGAAGCTTCTACATCACTAACGGTGACGGTAGCCCACCAGCAGAGAGGTTGTTGGCAGGTTAGGAAGCTTCTACATCACTAACGGTGACGGTAGCCCACCAGCAGAGAGGTTGTTGGCAGGTTAGGAAGCTTCTACATCACTAACGGTGACGGTAGCCCACCAGCAGAGAGGTTGTTGGCAGGTTAGGAAGCTTCTACATCACTAACGGTGACGGTAGCCCACCAGCAGAGAGGTTGTTGGCAGGTTAGGAAGCTTCTACATCACTAACGGTGACGGTAGCCCACCAGCAGAGAGGTTGTTGGCAGGTTAGGAAGCTTCTACATCACTAACGGTGACGGTAGCCCACCAGCAGAGAGGTTGTTGGCAGGTTAGGAAGCTTCTACATCACTAACGGTGACGGTAGCCCACCAGCAGAGAGGTTGTTGGCAGGTTAGGAAGCTTCTACATCACTAACGGTGACGGTAGCCCACCAGCAGAGAGGTTGTTGGCAGGTTAGGAAGCTTCTACATCACTAACGGTGACGGTAGCCCACCAGCAGAGAGGTTGTTGGCAGGTTAGGAAGCTTCTACATCACTAACGGTGACGGTAGCCCACCAGCAGAGAGGTTGTTGGCAGGTTAGGAAGCTTCTACATCACTAACGGTGACGGTAGCCCACCAGCAGAGAGGTTGTTGGCAGGTTAGGAAGCTTCTACATCACTAACGGTGACGGTAGCCCACCAGCAGAGAGGTTGTTGGCAGGTTAGGAAGCTTCTACATCACTAACGGTGACGGTAGCCCACCAGCAGAGAGGTTGTTGGCAGGTTAGGAAGCTTCTACATCACTAACGGTGACGGTAGCCCACCAGCAGAGAGGTTGTTGGCAGGTTAGGAAGCTTCTACATCACTAACGGTGACGGTAGCCCACCAGCAGAGAGGTTGTTGGCAGGTTAGGAAGCTTCTACATCACTAACGGTGACGGTAGCCCACCAGCAGAGAGGTTGTTGGCAGGTTAGGAAGCTTCTGTCCTGACAAAGACTGACTTACACTTTGCCAACTGAATAAATGCATTGGATTTTCTTTATTGTAAATGTATGTATTTTTTCAACAAGATGTCCTCTGAATCATTCAGTAAATACATAAACATTTCACATGACCTTTAAACTGAGCTGAACTGAATTCTGAATAGTTATGACCTCTGTCACAGTTCAACTACAGGTCTGCCACAGGTCTGCCACAGGTCTGCCACAGGTCTGCCACAGGTCTGACACAGGTCTGCCACAGGTCTGCCACAGGTCTGCCACAGGTCTGACACAGGTCTTCCACAGGTCTGCCACAGGTCTGCCACAGGTCTGCCACAGGTCTGCCACAGGTCTGCCACAGGTCTGACACAGGTCTGCCACAGGTCTGCCACAGGTCTGCCACAGGTCTGCCACAGGTCTGACACAGGTCTGCCACAGGTCTGCCACAGGTCTGACACAGGTCTGCCACAGGTCTGACACAGGTCTCAACAAGTGGCCCACTAGCTTAGTTTACAACATGACAAAAAGTCAAATAAACTAAATGTTTAATCAGCTAAGAGGCAGAGAGGTCACATCTATGAGTGAAGAGGGCTGAGGGGTGCATCAATGTGTCTGACTGCATGTTTTGTGATGTGTGTGTGTGTGTGTGTGTGTGTGTGTGTGTGACTGTGTGTGTGTGTGTATATGAATGTGAGATTGTCAGCCTGTTTGTGACTCGTTTCAGGAAACTAGGCCTATGTTGTGCGTCATTACCTCACAGGACAGCCATTTGAACGTAGACTTTTTTTTAAAAATCAAAATGTTTTTTTTTCTTTTCAGAAATGCCTTCTGGAACGTGAACATTCATGTGCCTTAATAACAAACTTGTATCATCTGTAAATACGAATACAATTGTTAAATTACGAGCCTAGTTGGTTTAGCCACGGAAAAAGACTGCAACCTTCCCGCTAGCCATGATTGGCTGAGATAATGGATGGGCTGGACATGCCGAGAGATGAGTTCGGATTGGTCTGCCATGTACCACGCTTCTGTCTATAACATGAGCTGCTCAGTATGTGTAGGTAATCCTTTCTAAATATGCTTTTTTGAAAGATATCATGAAGAACTGCAAAAGTGTTGCTCTCCACTCGCTGGAAGACTGCGTTTTGAAATCAGTGGAATTCGAGTATGACAGCTAAGGAGATGGAGAAAATTCTGCCGTTTGATTGCAAATATGAAGAGGGAGTCGAAAAGAGAACACACAGAAGGCTGTTGTATAAAACACCTGTCTCCAGATTACATCTTCAAACTAAGGGCAACCATGGCATCCGTGACAGAGAGGGAGAAGAGAGGGAGAAGAGAGGGAGAAGAGAGGGAGAAGAGAGGGAGAAGAGAGGGAGAAGAGAGGGAGAAGAGAGGGAGAAGAGAGGGAGAAGAGAGGGAGAAGAGAGGGAGAAGCGTCCGTCCATGGATACGGGTTAGATAGTCTAACTAGCTATATTTTCAGATATTCTAATTTTGTCAGAACGTCGTTTTCATTTCAAGTTAAAGTGTACTGTTAGCTAGCTAGCTAACGTTAGCTGGCTGGCTAGCTCGCTAGCTAGCTAACATTCCATGTATGATCTGTGTAGTAATATCATTAGTATCTCAGAGCCATTTGCTAATTATAGCCTAATGTTAGCTAGCTAACATTGAACCTGATTTCAGAGCACTCTCGTCTGAGTGTGCCAGAGCGCAGAATAACTGACGAATTTACGAACGCTCAACACCCGTTGAATATGGCCGGTGTCAGTAAACGTTTGCAAAAAGGGTTTGCCAGCAGCACAGTTGCAGTCAACTGGATAGCATAAAAACAGCCTAACCAGCTCTGCTAGGGTGAGTAAAATGGTCAGTGGGGTGTTCTCTCATTTGTGTCTGGAAGTAGCTAGCAAGGTAGCCAACGTTAGCCAGTTAGCTTGTGTGCTTGACTGCTGTTGTTAGGTCAGAACACTCGGATCAACCCATACTACCCTTTTGAATTTTAAGAACAGACAATCTGACAACGCTCTGAGTTTATGAATGCCCAGAGATCACTCTGGCACTCCAGATTAAATTCATGAACACACCGTAGTGTAAGCCAGCCTTTAGTCTTGAAATCTTTTGTTGTTTAGTACATAGCCTCACATGTGAATCCTTAAAGATGTGGGTGGGGCTAAAGCTTAAGAGGGTGTGAACAATGCTGAATGGGTTTAGACAAAGAAGAGCTCTCCAGTATGTAAACAAAACATTCAAGGTCCATTTTCTCAAAAGTGAGGTTATAAGTTTATTATCTTTCAAAGCAGAATTACTTTCCAATTGTTCCTCAACTATCGTGAATGATATAGCATTTTCTAGCTTCCGGGTCTCTATTTTAATCCAATGTAAAAAACATTTTTGCTACATAAGACCGAATCGAGCCGGTCGGTCACATATGTTTTATTTGTCTGTGCCTAATCATGTGTACCGCTGTCTCTGTGTTGCTGTGGTTGCTAACTCACTCCTCTTCAGGCAAGGTCCTCTCCTCCACTCTACTGCCCTCTCCACCTCTCTCCTTCACCTCTCCTCCACCTCTCCCCCTCTCTCCTCCACCTCTCCCCCTCTCTCCTCCACCTCTCCTCCACCTCTCCTCCACCTCTCCTCCACTCTACTGCCCTCTCCACCTCTCTCCTCCACTTCTCCTCCCTCTCTCCTCCACCTCTCTCCTCCACTTCTCCTCCACCTCTCCTCCACCTCTCTCCTCCACCTCTCCTCCCTCTCTCCTCCATCTCTCCTCCACCTCTCCTACGCCTCTCCTCCACCTCTCCTCCACCTCTCCTTCCTCTCTCCTCCACCTCTCCTCCATCTCTCCTCCACCTCTCCTCCCTCTCTCCTCCACCTCTCCTCCCTCTCTCCTCCATCTCTCCTCCAACTCTCCTCCCTCTCTCCTCCACCTCTCCTCCCTCTCTCCTCCACCTCTCCTCCCTCTCTCCTCCACCTCTCCTCCCTCTCTCCTCCACCTCTCCTCCCTCTCTCCTCCACCTCTCCTCCCCTCTCCTCCACCTCTCCTCCCTCTCTCCTCCACCTCTCCTCCCTCTCTCCTCCACCTCTCCTCCCTCTCTCCTCCACCTCTCCTCCCCCTCTCCTCCCTCTCTCCTCCACCTCTCCTCCACCTCTCCTTCCTCTCTCCTCCACCTCTCCTCCCTCTCTCCTCCACCTCTCCTCCACCTCTCCTCCCTCTCTCCTCCACCTCTCCTCCCTCTCCTCCCCTCTCCTCCACCTCTCCTCCCTCTCTCCTCCACCTCTCCCCCCTCTCTCCTCCACCTCTCCTCCCTCTCTCCTCTACCTCTCCTCCCTCTCTCCTCCACCTCTCCTCCCTCTCTCCTCCACCTCTCCCCCCTCTCTCCTCCACCTCTCCTCCCTCTCTCCTCCACCTCTCCTCCCTCTCTCCTCCACCTCTCCTCCACCTCTCCTCCCTCTCTCCTCCACCTCTCCTCCCTCTCTCCTCCACCTCTCCTCCCTCTCTCCTCCACCTCTCCTCCCTCTCTCCTCCACCTCTCCCCCCTCTCTCCTCCACCTCTCCTCCCTCTCTCCTCCCTCGCTCCTCCACCTCTCCTCTCCACCTCTCCTCTCCTCTCACCCGCCGAACCCATGGGACCTCCGAACTGGAAAACCAGGCAGGCTTGTCTGGAAGCTGTTTTCTGTCTCTTTGTGCTCTGTTTCCGCTGGCACCAGGTGTACAACCCTAACTGAGCAAGGAGTGTGTTTTCCCAGCGTGACTGAGCAGGAGACAATTTTGTGTCAGTGGGAGAGAGGAGATAGCGCAAGAGGGAGGAGAGAAGAGAGGGAGGAGAGGAGGGATGAGAATGAAAAATTCATACTGCAGTAGGTCCCAAAATATATTCTGCAGGAGCGGACTGGGACAAGGATTGTCCACACCAGCCCACATCACTGGGCACCGCCAAGCCCCCCCCGGCGGGACACACCAGCCCACATCACTGGGCACCGCCAAGTCCCCCGCCCCGGCGGGACACAAGCCATACACACACCCTGACCCTACACACACACACCACATCCCTACACACACACCCTGACCCTACACACACACCCTGACCCTACACACACATCCTGACCCTACACACACACCCCATTCCTACACACACATCCTGACCCTACACACACATCCTGACCCTACACACACACCCCATCCCTACACACACACCCCATCCCTACACACACACCCTGACCCTACACACACATCCTGACCCTACACACACATCCTGACCCTACACACACATCCTGACCCTACACACACCCCATCCGTACATCTCTCTCTCTCTCTCTCTCTCTCTCTCTCTCTCTCTCTCTCTCTCTCTCTCTCTCTCTCTCTCTCTCTCTCTCTCTCTCTCTCTCTCTCTCTCTCTCTCTCTCTCTCTCTCTCTCTCTCTCTCTCTCTCTCTCTCTCTCTCTCTCTCTCATTGTTTTTCAATTCAATTCAATTTAAGGGCTTTATTGGCATGGGAAACGTGTGTTAACATTGCCAAAGCAAGTGAAGTAGATAGTAAACAAGTAATAAATAGTAAAAGTGAAATAAACAATAAATATTAACAGTAAACATTACACTCAGAAGTTTCAAAAGAATAAAGACATTTCAAATGTCATATTATGTATATATGCAGTGTTGTAACAATGTGCAAATAGTTAAAGTACAAATGGGAAAATAAATAAACATAAATATGGGTTGTATTTACAGTGGTGTTTGTTCTTCACTGGTTGCCCTTTTCTTGTGGCAACAGGTCACAAATCTTGCAGCTGTGATGGCACACTGTGGTTTTTCACCCAGTAGATAAGGGAGTTTATCAAAATTGGGTTTGTTTTCGAATTCTTTGTGGATCGCTGTAATCTGAGGGAAATATGTGTCTCTAATATGGTCATACATTTGGCAGGAGGTTAGGAAGTGCAGCTCAGTTTCCACCTCATTTTGTGGGCAGTGTGCACATAGCCTGTCTTCTCTTGAGAGCCAGGTCTGCCTACGGCGACCTTTCTCAATAGCAAGGCTATGCTCACTGAGTCTGTACATAGTCAAAGCTTTCCTTAAGTTTGGGTCAGTCACAGTGGTCAAGTTTTCTGCCACTGTGTACTCTCTGTTTAGGGCCAAATAGCATTCTAGTTTGCTCTGTTTTTTTGTTTGTTCTTTCCATTGTGTCAAGTAATTCTCTTTTTGTTTTCTCATGATTTGGTTGGGTCTAGTTGTGTTGTTGTTGTTGTTGTCCTGGGGCTGTGTGGGGTCTGTTTGTGTTTGTGAACAGAGCCCCAGGACAAGCTTACTTAGGGGACTCTTCTCCAAGTTCATCTCTCTGTAGGTGATGGCTTTGTTATGGAAGGTTTGCGAATCGCTTCCTTTTAAGTGGTTATAGAATTTAACGGCTCTTTTCTGGATTTTGATAATTAGCGGGTATTGGCCTAATTCTGCTCTGCATGCATTATTTGGTGTTTTACGTTGTACACGGAGGATGTTTTTGCAGAATTCTGCATGCAGAGTCTCAATTTGGTGTTTGTCCCATTTTGTGAATTCTTGGTTGGTGAGCGGACCCCAGACCTCAGAACCATAAAGGGCAATGGGTTCTATAACTGATTCAAGTATTTTTAGCCAGATCCTAATTGGTATGTCAAATTTTATGTTCCTTTTGATGGCATAGAAGGCCCTTCTTGCCTTGTCTCTCAGATCGTTCACAGCTTTGTGGAAGTTACCTGTGGCGCTGATGTTTAGGCCGAGGTATGTATAGTTTTTTGTGTGCTCTAGGGCAACGGTGTCTAGATGGAATTTATATTTGTGGTCCTGGCAACTGGACCGTTTTTGGAACACCATTATTTTTGTCTTACTGAGATTTACTGTCAGGGCCCAGGTCTGACAGAATCTGTGCAGAAGATCTAGGTGCTGCTGTACGCCCTCCTTGGTTGGTGACAGAAGCACCAGATCGTCAGCAAACAGAAGACATTTGACTTCAGATTCTAGTAGGGTGAGGCCGGGTGCTGCAGACTGTTCTAGTGCCCTCGCCAATTCGTTGATATATATGTTGAAGAGGGTGGGGCTTAAACTGCATCCCTGTCTCACCCCACGGCCCTGTGGAAAGAAATGTGTGTGTTTTTTGCAATTTTAACCGCACACTTGTTGTTTGTGTACATGGATTTTATAATGTCGTATGTTTTTCCCCCAACCCCACTTTCCATCAATTTGTATAGCAGACCCTCATGCCAAATTGAGTCAAAAGCTTTTTTGAAATCAACAAAGCATGAGAAGACTTTGCCTTTGTTTTGGTTTGTTTGTTTGTCAATTAGGGTGTGCAGGGTGAATACGTGGTCTGTCGTACGGTAATTTGGTAAAAAGCCAATTTGACATTTGCTCAGTACATTGTTTTCACTGAGGAAATGAACTAGTCTGCTGTTAATGATAATGCAGAGGATTTTCCCAAGGTTGCTGTTGACGCATATCCCACGGTAGTTATTGGGGTCAAATTTGTCTCCACTTTTGTGGATTGGGGTGATCAGTCCTTGGTTCCAGATGTTGGGGAAGATGCCAGAGCTAAGGATGATGTTAAAGAGTTTAAGTATAGCTAATTGAAATTTGTGGTCTGTATATTTTATCATTTCATTGAGGATACCATCAACACCACCAGACTTTTTGGGTTGGAGGGTTTGTATTTTATCCTGTAGTTCATTCAATGTAATTGGAGAATCCAGTGGGTTCTGGTAGTCTTTAATAGTTGATTCTAAGATTTGCATTTGATCATGTATATTTTTTTGCTGTTTGTTCTCTGTTATAGGGCCAAAAAGATTGGAGAAGTGGTTTACCCATACATCTCCATTTTGGATAGATAGCTCTTCGTGTTGTTGTTTGTTTAGTGTTTTCCAATTTTCCCAGAAGTGGTTAGAGTCTATGGATTCTTCAATTACATTGAGCTGATTTCTGACATGCTGTTCCTTCTTTTTCCGTAGTGTATTTCTGTATTGTTTTAGTGATTCACCATAGTGAAGGCGTAGGCTCAGGTTTTCTGGGTCTCTATGTTTTTGGTTGGATAGGTTTCTCAATTTCTTTCTTAGGTTTTTGCATTCTTCATCAAACCATTTATCACTGTTATTACTTTTCTTTGGTTTTCTGTTAGAGATTTTTAGATTTGATAGGGAAGCTGAGAGGTCAAATATACTGTTTAGGTTTTCTACTGCCAAGTTTACACCTTCACTATTACAGTGGAACGTTTTGTCCAGGAAGTTGTCTAGAATGGATTGAATTTGTTGTTTCCTAATAGTTTTTTGGTAGGTTTCAACACTACTTTCCTTCCATCTATAGCATTTCTTAATATTATTCAGTTCTTTTGGCTTTGATACCTCATGATTGAGTATTGCTCTGTTCAAGTAGACTGTGATTTTGCTGTGGTCTGATAGGGGTGTCAGGGGGCTGACTGTGAACGCTCTGAGAGACTCTGGGTTGAGGTCAGTGATAAAGTAGTCTACAGTACTACTGCCAAGAGATGAGCTATAGGTGTACCTACCATAGGAGTCCCCTCGAAGCCTCTCTCTCTCTCTCTCTCTCTCTCTCTCTCTCTCTCTCTCTCTCTCTCTCTCTCTCTCTCTCTTACTCTCTCTCTCTCTCTCTCTCTTACTCTCTCTCTCTCTCTCTCTCTCTCTCTCTCTCTCTCTCTCTCTCTCTCTCTCTCTCTCTCTCTGATGGGGATCAGGTGTGTAATGATGGGGAACAGGTGTGTATAATGATGGGGAACAGGTGTGTATAATGATGGGGAACAGGTGTGTATAATGATGGGGAACAGGTGAGTATAATGATGGGGAACAGGTGAGTATAATGATGGGGAACAGGTGTGTGTAATGATGGGGAACAGGTGTGTATAATGATGGGGAACAGGTGAGTATAATGATGGGGAACAGGTGAGTATAATGATGGGGAACAGGTGTGTATAATGATGGGGAACAGGTGTGTATAATGATGGGGAACAGGTGAGTATAATGATGGGGAACAGGTGTGTATAATGATGGGGAAAAGGTGTGTGTAATGATGGGGAACAGGTGTGTAATGATGGGGAACAGGTGTGTATAATGATGGGGAACAGGTGTGTATAATGATGGGGAACAGGTGTGTAATGATGGGGAACAGGTGAGTATAATGATGGGGAACAGGTGAGTATAATGATGGGGAACAGGTGTGTATAATGATGGGGAACAGGTGTGTATAATGATGGGGAACAGGTGAGTATAATGATGGGGAACAGGTGAGTATAATGATGGGGAACAGGTGTGTGTAATGATGGGGAACAGGTGTGTATAATGATGGGGAACAGGTGAGTATAATGATGGGGAACAGGTGAGTATAATGATGGGGAACAGGTGTGTATAATGATGGGGAACAGGTGTGTATAATGATGGGGAACAGGTGAGTATAATGATGGGGAACAGGTGTGTATAATGATGGGGAAAAGGTGTGTGTAATGATGGGGAACAGGTGTGTAATGATGGGGAACAGGTGTGTATAATGATGGGGAACAGGTGTGTATAATGATGGGGAACAGGTGAGTATAATGATGGGGAACAGGTGTGTGTAATGATTGGGAACAGGTGTGTAATGATGGGGAACAGGTGTGTATAATGATGGGGAACAGGTGAGTATAATGATGGGGAACAGGTGAGTATAATGATGGGGAACAGGTGAGTATAATGATGGGGAACAGGTGTGTATAATGATGGGGAACAGGTGAGTATAATGATGGGGAACAGGTGAGTATAATGATGGGGAACAGGTGTGTATAATGATGGGGAACAGGTGAGTATACTAGAGTTGCCAGGACCGGTGGTTAGTACACAGGAGATGTTGAGCGCCGGAGGGAGGGAGCAGGAGTCAGCATGACATATAGTCTCATAATGATTTGTTTAAGGCTAAAGACCCTAGTTTTATAATGATTTGTTCATCGGCATAGACTCTAGTTTCATAATTATTTGTTTAAGGGTATAGACTCTAGTTTTATAATGATTTGCTTAAAGGTTTGGACTAGCTGTATAATGATTTGTTTAAGGGTATATACTCTAGTTTCATAATGATTTGTTTAAGGGAATAGACTCTAGTTTTCCAAGTGCTGTGTAATGGTCTAGTACATGTTGTGTAATGGTCTAGTACATGTGAGAATGACCACTATTATGAAGGTTAATGATGGTAGTGAGGGACTAAGTGGGAAAAATGATGGTGGAATACTAATTGGACAGAGGAGCAGGGGAGGAAGGAGAGTAGAGTAGAGGAGAGAGGAGAGGAGAATAGAGGAGAGGAGCGAGGAGAGGAGGGGAGGAGAGGAGGGGAGAGAGGAGAAGGGAGGGGAGAGAAGAAAGGAGAAGGGAGGGGAGAGAGAAGAGGGGAGGGGAGAGAGGAGAGGAGACAGGAGAGGGGAGGGGAGGGGAGAGAGGGGAGGGGAGAGTGGAGAGGAGAGAGGAGAGGAGAGAGGAGAGGAGAGAGGAGAGAGGAGAGGAGAGGAGAGGAGAGGAGAGGAGAGGAGAGGAGAGGAGAGGAGAGGAGAGGAGAGGAGAGGAGAGAGAGGAGGAGAGAGGAGAGAGGAGAAGGGAGGGGAGAGAGGAGGAGAGAGAGGAGGAGAGAGGGGAGAGAGGAGAAGGGAGGGGAGAGAGGAGAGGGGAGGGGAGGGGGGAGGGGAGAAGA
>CM062489.1:2073725-2152272 GCA_031479575.1 Coregonus ussuriensis
GGCGCTGTTACGAATGAGATCACACAAACGAACACAGAGTCAATTAGGCACATAGGTTGTGTCCTGAATCGCACCTTAATCCCCATTTATTACACTACTTTTGCTGGCCCTGGTCAAAAGTAGTCCACTAAATAAGGAATATGGTATCATTTGGGAAGCAGCCATGTACTAAACTAGTAGGCCTCTAGCAAGGTCAAACACAATGACACCATGCCAGAGACTGTGGGGGTAGTGTGTGTGTGTGCGTGCATGTGTGTGTACTATTAACGCCTGAAGCAGCATTAAACAGGCCACCTTCAGCGCTCCCAGGGGAGAGTTATGGTTGTCCCGTGGCGGAAAGTGAAGACACACTCAGAGAATATCGTTAAACAATCACACGACACACTGTTAATTAATCATTTCATTCATTCATTCATTCATTCATTCATTCATTCATTCATTCAGAGAGAGAGAGAGAGAGAGAGAGAGAGAGAGAGAGAGAGAGAGAGAGAGAGAGAGAGAGAGAGAGAGAGAGAGAGAGAGAGAGAGAGAGAGAGAGAGAGAGAGAGAGAGAGAGAGAGAGAGAGAGAGCCAGAGAGCAGTGATGGGTCAGAGATGGAGAGAGATGGGTGTCAGGTGCAAGCAGAGGTCCAGGGCAGTGATGGGTGAATGGGGATTGATGGGTATCAGGTTCAAGCAGAGGTCCAACGCAGTGATGGGTGAATGGGGATTGATGGGTGTCAGGTGCAAGCAGAGGTCCAGGGCAGTGATGGGTGAAATGTTAGAGATGGGTATCAGGTTCAAGCAGAGGTCCAGGGTAGTGATGGGTCAAATGGGAGAGAATGAAGAAAGTGATTGATGAGGGGTAGAAACTAAAGCAAAGTGTGCCTGCTGCTAACTTGCAGTTTGTATACATTTTTATGTAGATGTGCACTCAGATCAAAACACAAATTCACTGAGTCGAGGAACACACTCAAGAATCTTCACTACGTTTGTCACAGACTGACCGGAGATGTAAGATGGATCATTATCGGCAAGTTGCAGGTATGATGATCAGTAAAGAATGATTCTGCTTTCGTAAGGCTATCTTACATTCCGGAACAATTACCAGAGTTCTACCTTAGTTACCGGGGAGGTCTCAGCCTTACTGACAGGCCCCTATCTTATCCTCTTCTCTCTGTTAAGACGTCACACCAGGTTTACTATTGGAGTAATGAGAGAGCTTTATTCACAGGCAGCACCTTTGATATGTTAAACCAGACACGACTTCTACGGCTGGCAGCTAGGAGCTGCAGAAGGTTTCTCTCCTGGAAAGAATAAGTTCAGTCCCCCTGGGAGAGGAGGAGATGGAGGGAGAGGAGAGAGAAAGACAGGTATAGAGAGACTGAGGAGGAGAGAGAGGGAGAGAGGGAGGGCGAGAGGGAGGGAGGAGGAAGAGGTTTTTTGGGGGGGGTAGTCACCCAGGGAGAAAAAGACTGAGAAAGAGAGGGAATGGGAGGGAGGGAGGAGGTTTACCTCCTGGGAAGAAGAGATTAGTCACCCAGTGAGAGAAAGACAGAGAGAAGGGGAGAAGGGGAGATAGGGCAGGGATGTAAAAATGATTTACAGAGAGAGGAGGATTTACAATCTAGGAGAGGAACTTAGCCACAGGGAGCCAAAAGAGGTGACAACAGAGATATAAAAAAGAAGAATGAAGAAGAGGATGGTGGACTCCGAAAAACAGGACACATGAGGACACGCAGTTGGTGAAGGGGTGAAAGGGTGAAAGGGTGTATGAAAGATGGAGAGAGGGATAGATAGACACAGCTGTCCCCTGGAGAAAGGAGGCCTTGGGGGAGAGCAGACTTCCAGTGTTCACAACATGACAGGAAACATTACCATCCCTTATCTCACCCTAGAGCTCACTCCCCTCAGGGATGATTGACACCGCCATGGGCCTATCCCGGCCTATCCTGCATCTGAGATCACCAGTGTTAGCCAATCACCTCCAGGCCATCTGGCATATGGAAGAGGTGACGTTTGTGTCAGCAGCTCTCAGATAAAGACTCTCTGGAGTTTTGGGGTCACTAAAATGGAGGGTTACATTCATAATGTACACAAAGCCTTAACCTGACCTGAACCAATCATGACTGTGATTCCTCATGGGTGAAGACATGGTCATGGATGGGTGAAGACATGGTCATGTATGGGTGAAGACATGGTCATGTATAATGGCAGTCTATTTTCCAGACTTTAGAGCAGTGTTTCCCAACCCTGGTCCTCCAGTACCCCAACAGAACACAGAACTGGTCCTCCAGTACCCCAACAGAACACAGAACTGGTCCTCCAGTACCCCAACAGAACACAGAACTGGTCCTCCAGTACCCCAACAGAACACAGAACTGGTCCTCCAGTACCCCAACAGAACACAGAACTGGTCCTCCAGTACCCCAACAGAACACAGAACTGGTCCTCCAGTACCCCAACAGAACACAGAACTGGTCCTCCAGTACCCCAACAGAACACAGAACTGGTCCTCCAGTACCCCAACAGAACACAGAACTGGTCCTCCAGTACCCCAACAGAACACAGAACTGGTCCTCCAGTACCCCAACAGAACACAGAACTGGTCCTCCAGTACCCCAACAGAACACAGAACTGGTCCTCCAGTACCCCAACAGAACACAGAACTGGTCCTCCAGTACCCCAACAGAACACAGAACTGGTCCTCCAGTACCCCAACAGAACACAGAACTGGTCCTCCAGTACCCCAACAGAACACAGAACTGGTCCTCCAGTACCCCAACAGAACACAGAACTGGTCCTCCAGTACCCCAACAGAACACAGAACTGGTCCTCCAGTACCCCAACAGAACACAGAACTGGTCCTCCAGTACCCCAACAGAACACAGAACTGGTCCTCCAGTACCCCAACAGAACACAGAACTGGTCCTCCAGTACCCCAACAGAACACAGAACTGGTCTTCCAGTACCCCAACAGAACACAGAACTGGTCCTCCAGTACCCCAACAGAACACAGAACTGGTCTTCCAGTACCCCAACAGAACACAGAACTGGTCTTCCAGTACCCCAACAGAACACAGAACTGGTCTTCGAGTACCCCAACAGAACACAGAACTGGTCTTCGAGTACCCCAACAGAACACAGAACTGGTCCTCCAGTACCCCAACAGAACACAGAACTGGTCCTCCAGTACCCCAACAGAACACAGAACTGGTCCTCCAGTACCCCAACAGAACACAGAACTGGTCTTCCAGTACCCCAACAGAACACAGAACTGGTCCTCCAGTACCCCAACAGAACACAGAACTGGTCTTCCAGTACCCCAACAGAACACAGAACTGGTCTTCCAGTACCCCAACAGAACACAGAACTGGTCTTCGAGTACCCCAACAGAACACAGAACTGGTCTTCGAGTACCCCAACAGAACACAGAACTGGTCCTCCAGTACCCCAACAGAACACAGAACTGGTCCTCCAGTACCCCAACAGAACACAGAACTGGTCCTCCAGTACCCCAACAGAACACAGAACTGGTCTTCCAGTACCCCAACAGAACACAGAACTGGTCCTCCAGTACCCCAACAGAACACAGAACTGGTCTTCCAGTACCCCAACAGAACACAGAACTGGTCTTCCAGTACCCCAACAGAACACAGAACTGGTCTTCGAGTACCCCAACAGAACACAGAACTGGTCTTCGAGTACCCCAACAGAACACAGAACTGGTCCTCCAGTACCCCAACAGAACACAGAACTGGTCCTCCAGTACCCCAACAGAACACAGAACTGGTCCTCCAGTACCCCAACAGAACACAGAACTGGTCTTCCAGTACCCCAACAGAACACAGAACTGGTCCTCCAGTACCCCAACAGAACACAGAACTGGTCTTCCAGTACCCCAACAGAACACAGAACTGGTCTTCCAGTACCCCAACAGAACACAGAACTGGTCTTCGAGTACCCCAACAGAACACAGAACTGGTCTTCGAGTACCCCAACAGAACACAGAACTGGTCCTCCAGTACCCCAACAGAACACAGAACTGGTCCTCCAGTACCCCAACAGAACACAGAACTGGTCCTCCAGTACCCCAACAGAACACAGAACTGGTCTTCCAGTACCCCAACAGAACACAGAACTGGTCCTCCAGTACCCCAACAGAACACAGAACTGGTCCTCCAGTACCCCAACAGAACACAGAACTGGTCCTCCAGTACCCCAACAGAACACAGAACTGGTCCTCCAGAACCCCAACAGAACACAGAACTGGTCCTCCAGTACCCCAACAGAACACAGAACTGGTCCTCCAGTACCCCAACAGAACACAGAACTGGTCTTCCAGTACCCCAACAGAACACAGAACTGGTCCTCCAGTACCCCAGCAGAACACAGAACTGGTCCTCCAGTACCCCAACAGAACACAGAACTGGTCCTCCAGTACCCCAGCAGAACACAGAACTGGTCCTCCAGTACCCCAACAGAACACAGAACTGGTCCTCCAGTACCCCAGCAGAACACAGAACTGGTCCTCCAGTACCCCAACAGAACACAGAACTGGTCCTCCAGTACCCCAGCAGAACACAGAACTGGTCCTCCAGTACCCCAACAGTACACAGAACTGGTCCTCCAGTACCCCAACAGAACACAGAACTGGTCTTCGAGTACCCCAACAGAACACAGAACTGGTCTTCCAGTACCCCAACAGAACACAGAACTGGTCCTCCAGTACCCCAACAGAACACAGAACTGGTCCTCCAGTACCCCAACAGTACACAGAACTGGTCCTCCAGTACCCCAACAGTACACAGATGGAGTACATGGAGCACAGCTACACAGGTACAATAGATGCTTATAGATTTCAGAATAAGACGTGGGTGTCAGGTGCACTCCCTCCATCCCCCTGTCCTCTCTCTCTCTCTCTCTCTCTCTCTCTCTCTCTCTGTCTAACACTACTGATTGGAAGAGATTAGAAGAGGCAACTAATGATAGAGGGGGCAGCATCAGCCATCTGAATGATAGAGGATATACTGTACATTAGCCAATATCTTCTAATGTAGTTATAATCAGTCCAGAAACATAACATCCTCTCTCACTTTTCTCATGTGACGGCTGATGTCAACAAGCGTCATTCCCAAGGAAACGGATGACAGTCTAATATCCATGTGTTATGCCGAATGTAGGCAACATCACAGATCAACGACATATTGACAGTCAACACCAAACATCTCCTCATGAATCCAGGTGAATGCTTATTGATGTTACCTGTTAAATCCACTTCAATCAGTGTAGATGAAGGGGTGTAGACCGGGTTAAAGAAGGATTTTTAACTCATGAAAATGGAGATGGATTGTGTATGTTTGCCATTCTGTAATGGGAGTCAGGAAGCAGGTGCAGTCGGTGAGTTTAATATGAACGAACATAGAGAGAATACAAGAATAAGAGTAGCGTCTCAACATGAAGAAACAAACTGCCTGACGGGGTGATACAACAGAGTGCTAGATAAAGGGGAAGAAATCAGGAATGTGATGAAGTCCAGGTGTGCCTGATGAGGCGCAGTTGTGCGTAATGAAGGAGTCCAGGAGAGCAGGAGTGGGGGAGCGGGAGTAGACGTGACAGTACCCCCCCCCCCCCCCCCCTCCCTGACGTACGGCTCCGGCCGCAGGAACTGGAAGGGAGAAGCCTGCCGACGCAGGGGAGGCGGATGAAACCCTGTTGGAGAGCCTCCTGGATTACTCCTCCATAGCATTGGTTTCAGCCACCGACAGGGGTAGACGCAGCTGCGCAGAGTCTGCTAGCAGGTCGATGGCACAGTCCCAGGGGCGATCAGGAGGGAGACAGGGAGGCCCGGGACTCTCAACAGAAGTGGAACCACAGGGTAAGGGAAAGCAGTTCTTCCGACATCCGGGTGGCCAGGTAGTAATCTCCATCCTCGACCAGGAGGTGGTGGGGTCGTGGCGTTGGAGCCAGGAGGTGGTGGGGTCGTGGCGTTGGAGCCAGGAGGTGGTGGGGTCGTGGCGTTGGAGCCACAGGAGGCCAAGGATGACTTTGTGTACGGGTGCCTTGAGGATGAGGAAGGGAAGATTGTCTTGGTGCAAGGGGTCCCACGGTGATGGTTGGTGGTGCTGTGATGTGTGTGATTGTCCCAGATCCTAGTGGTCGATTATCCAGAGCTTGAACCGGAAACGGAGAGGAGAGCGGGTAAGAGGTTATGTGAAGGGAGGAAGCAAGGACCTGGTCAATAAAATAGCCCCCGGCACTGGAATCCACTAGAGCTGTAGAAACAACACACGAGGGACAGCCAGCTAGTGAAATCGGTACTAAAAAGGGTTTGGCGGAAAGTGATGATGATGGAATACTCACGCCTACCCCAGGAGACGGATGATCACGGGGACGTCCCTCTGCTCTAGTGGATCCCGGGTTGGGACGTAGCGGACACTGTTGATGCTAGTGTCCCTCCTGGCCACAATAGGGACAGAGCCCCAGATGTCTCCGACGGCGCCGCTCGGCAGCAGGGAGGGGTTCAGGCTCTGAATCAGAACGGTCAACGAAGGAGGGACAATGGGTGTACCAACGCTCCCGAAGAAGGTTATCCAGAAGGATGGCCATCGCAATGAGTGCGTCCAAGGAGAGGGTGTCATCTCGGCATGCCAACTCCGTCTGGACCTCTTCGCGCAATCCTCTTCTGAATAAGGTGCGGAGCTCATTCCATCCGCTGGATGCTGTCACTGTACGGAAGGTTAGGGCTTACTCCGCTGCTGTCTGGCCATCGTGCCGTAGTTGGAGTAGTCGCTCGCCCCCCTCTCTGCCCTCCGGTGGATGATTGAAGACTCCTCTGAACAGAGCAATGAACCACTCAGCTCAGCTCCTCCTCTCCTCTCTCCCAGACGGCCGTAGCCCACTCCAACGCCCGCCAAGTCAGCAGGGAAATAGACGTGTCAACCTTGAAACTCTTGGTGGTAGGGGCCCTCATCTGATGAGTGAAATAGAGGGAGCACTGGTTGGAGGAAGCCACAGCATTTTGGAGAGTCCGGGAGGGACAAACAGGCGGATTGCGGAATGGGCTGAAGTGCTGGCTCTCTACGTCGTCTGGGTCGACTCATGGTAGAGGAACCTCCGCTTGTTTTGAGGTGACACCCCTTGAGGAAGATCTAGGCGGATCTATGGTTGCAAACCGTAGTTGGCCTTTTTATGGCGGTTTTGGAGCACTGGCTTCTTCCTTGCTGAGCGGCCTTTCAGGTTATGTCAATATAGGACTTGATTTACTGTGGATATAGATATTTTTGTACCTGTTTCCTCCAGCATCTTCACAAGGTCCTTTTGCTGTTGTTCTGGGATTGATTTTCACTTTTCACAACAAAGTACGTTCATCTCTAGGAGACAGAACGTGTCTCCTTCCTGAGCGGTATGATGGCTGCATGGTCCCATGGTGTTTATACTTGCATACTATTGTTTGTACAGATGAATGTGGTACCTTCAGGCATTTGGAAATTGCTCCCAAGGATGAACCAGACTTGTGGAGGTCTACCATTTTATTTCTGAGGTCTTGGCTGATTTCTTTTGATTTTCCCATGATGTCAAGCAAAGAGGCACTGAGTTTGAAGGTAGGCCTTGAATTAAATCCACAGGTACACCTCCAATTAGCCTCTCAGAAGCTTCTAAAGCCGTGACATCATTTTCTGGAATTTTCCAAGCTGTTTAAAGGCACAGTCAACTTAGTGTATGTAAACTTCTGACCCCACTGGAATTGTGATACAGTGAATTATAAGTGAAATAATCTGTCTGTAAACAATTGTTGGAAAAATTACTTGTGTCATGCACAAAGTAGATGTCCTAACTGACTTGCCAAAACTATAGTTTGTTAACAAAAAATTTGTGGAGTGGTTTGAAAAAATGAGTTTTAATGACCTAAGTGTATTTAAACTTCCGACATCAACTGTACAATGGGGAGAACAAGTATTTGATACACTGCCGATTTTGCAGGTTTTCCTACTTACAAAGCATGTAGAGGTCTGTAATATTTATGATAGGTACACATCAACTGTGAGAGTTGATTTAAAACAAAAATCCAGAAAATCACATTGTATGATTTTTAAGTAATTAATTTGCATTTTATTGCAAGACATAAGTATTTGATACATCAGAAAAGCAGAACTTAATAGTTGGTACAGAAACCTTTGTTTGCAATTACAGAGATCATACTTTTCCTGTAGGTCTTGACCAGGTTTGCACACACTGCAGCAGGGATTTTGGCCCACTCCTCCATACAGACCTTCTCCAGATCCTTCAGGTTTCGGGGCTGTCGCTGGGCAATACGGACTTTCAGCTCCCTCCAAAGATTTTCTATTGGGTTCAGATCTGGAGACTGGCTAGGACACTCCAGGACCTTGAGATGCTTCTTACGGAGCCACTCCTTAGTTGCCCTGGCTGTGTGTTTCGGGTCGTTGACATGCTGGCCCAGCCACGACCCATCTTCAATGCTCTTACTGAGGGAAGGAGGTTGTTGGCCAAGATCTCGTGATACATGGCCCCATCCATCCTCCCCTCAATACGGTGCAGTCGTCCTGTCCCCTTTGCAGAGAAGCATCCCCAAAGAATGATGTTTCCACCTCCATGTTTCACGGTTGGGATGGTGTTCTTGGGGTTGTACTCATCCTTCTTCTTCCTCCAAACACAGCGAGTGAAGTTTAGACCAAAAAGCTCTATTTTTGTCTCATCAGACCACATGACCTTCTCTCATTCCTCCTCTGGATCATCCAGATGGTCATTGGCAAACTTCAGACGGGCCTGGACATGCGCTGGCTTGAGCAGGGGGACCTTGCTTGCGCTGCAGGATTTTAATCCATGACGGCGTAGTGTGTTACTAATGGTTTTCTTTGAGACTGTGGTCCCAGCTCTCTTCAGGTCATTGACCAGGTCCTGCCGTGTAGTTCTGGGCTGATCCCTCACCTTCCTCATGATCATAGATGCCCCACGAGGTGAGATCTTGCATGGAGCCCCAGACCGAGGGTCATCTTGAACTTCTTCCATTTTCTAATAATTGCGCCAACAGTTGTTGCCTTCTCACCAAGCTGCTTGCCTATTGTCCTGTAGCCCATCCCAGCCTTGTGCAGGTCTACAATTCTATCCCTGATGTCCTTACACAGCTCTCTGGTCTTGGCCATTGTGGAGAGGTTGGAGTCTGTTTGATTGAGTGTGTGGACAGGTGTCTTTTATACAGGTAACGAGTTCAAACAGGTGCAGTTAATACAGGTAATGAGTGGAGAACAGGAGGGCTTCTTAAAGAAAAACTAACAGGTCTGTGAGAGCCGGAATTCTTACTGGTTGGTAGGTGATCAAATACTTATGTCATGCAATAAAATGCAAATTAATTACTTAAAAATCATACAATGTGATTTTCTGGATTTTTGTTTTAGATTCTCTCACAGTTTAAGTGTACCTATGATAAAAAATTACAGACCTCTACATGCTTTGTAAGTAGGAAAACCTGCAAAATCGGCAGTGTATCAAATACTTGTTCTCCCCACTGTATATGTTTGCATCTTCGGCTGTGCAGGAAGACTCCGTCAACAATAAGGTGATGAAATTAAGATACGGCATCTGTATACAGGGAGGGAAAAAAGTATTTGATCCCCTGCTGATTTTGTACATTTGCCCACTGACAAAGAAATGATCAGTCTATAATTTTAATGGTAGGATTATTTGAACAGTGAGAGACAGAATAACAACAAATAAATACAGAAAAACGCATGTCAAATTTTTTTTTAAATTGATTTGCATTTTAATGAGGGAAATAAGTATTTGACCCCCTCTCAATCAGAAAGATTTCTGGCTCCCAAGTGTCTTTTATACAGGTAACGAGCTGAGATTAGGAGCACACTCTTAAAGGGAGTGCTCCTAATCTCAGCTTGTTACCTGTATAAAAAGACACCTGTCCACAGAAGCAATCAATCAATCAGATTCCAAACTCTCCATCATGGCCAAGACCAAAGAGCTCTCCAAGGATGTCAGGGACAAGATTGTAGACCTACACAAGGCTGGAATGGGCTACAAGACCATTGCCAAGCAGCTTGGTGAGAAGGTGACAACAGTTGGTGCGATTATTCGCAAATGGAAGAAACACAAAATAACTGTCAATCGCCCTCGGCCTGGGGCTCCATGCAAGATCTCACCTCGTGGAGTTGCAATGATCATTTGAACGGTGAGGAATCAGCCCAGAACTACACGGGAGGATCTTGTCAATGACCTCAAGGCAGCTGGGACATTGTCACCAAGAAAACAATTGGTAACACACTACGCCGTGAAGGACTGAAATCCTGCAGCGCCCGCAAGGTCCCCCTGCTCAAGAAAGCACATATACAGGCCCGTCTGAAGTTTGCCAATGAACATCTGAATGATTCAGAGGAGAACTGGGTGAAAGTGTTGTGGTCAGATGAGACCAAAATCGAGCTCTTTGGCATCAACTAAACTCGCCGTGTTTGGAGGAGGAGGAATGCTGCCTATGACCCCAAGAACACCATCCCCACCGTCAAACATGGAGGTGGAAACATGATGCTTTGGGTGTGTTTTTCTGCTAAGGGGACAGGACAACTTCACTGCAACAAAGGGACGATGGACGGGGCCATGTACCATCAAATCTTGGGTGAGAACCTCCTTCCCTCAGCCAGGGCATTGAAAATGGGTCGTGGATAGGTATTCCAGCATGACAATGACCCAAAACACACAGCCAAGGCAACAAAGGAGTGGCTCAAGAAGAAGCACATTAAGGTCCTGGAGTGGCTTAGCCAGTCTCCAGACCTTAATCCCATAGAAAATCTGTGGAGGGAGCTGAAGGTTCGAATTGCCAAACATCAGGCTCGAAACCTTAATGACTTGGAGAAGATCTGCAAAGAAGAGTGGGACAAAATCCCTCCTGAGATGTGTGCAAACCTGGTGGCCAACTACAAGAAACGTCTGACCTCTGTGATTGCCAACAAGGGATTTGCCACCAAGTCCTAATTCATGTTTTGCAGAGAGGTCAAATACTTATTTCCCTCATTAGAATGCAAATCAATTCATAACATTTTTGCCACACGTTTTTCTGGATTTTGTTGTTGTTATTCTGTCTCTCAATGTTCAAATAAACCTATCATAAAAATTATAGACTGATCATGTCTTTGTCAGTGGGCAAACATGCAAAATCAGCAGGGGATCAAATACTTTTTTCCCTCACTGTATATCAGGAGATCTGCAAATACGTTTTGTTTACATTCATGTTTATCAATACTGATACCTGTTACGTTTGGGTCCTGTCTAATTCTTTCTGCAAGTGGTTCAATTGCCAGTGCAAACAGGAGGGGAGAGCGGACATCCCTGTCTTGTCCCCCTTTCGAAAGCAATTTCATCAGATAATGTATTATTTGTGTATATTTTTGCTTTAGTACATTTATAGAATATTTTTTATTAAATGTATTACTTCAGATGGAAAGTTGAAGGCTTCCAAAGTTTTGAAAAGAAAAGGCCATTCAAGATATGTATGTATGTATGTATATGCGCTCACAAAAAAAAAGAAAAGAAAAATGATTGGCCAGCACGGTCATGCTCGGAACAAGAGAAGGTTGCTTAGACCACAGCACTGTCATGCTTGGAACCAGAGAACGCTGCTTAGACCACAGCACTGTCATGCTCGGAACCAGAGAACGCTGCTTAGACCACAGCACTGTCATGCTCGGAACCAGAGAACGCTGCTTAGACCACAGCACTGTCATGCTCGGAACCAGAGAACGCTGCTTAGACCACAGCACTGTCATGCTCGGAACCAGAGAACGCTGCTTAGACCACAGCACTGTCATGCTCGGAACCAGAGAACGCTGCTTAGACCACAGCACTGTCATGCTCGGAACCAGAGAACGCTGCTTAGACCACAGCACTGTCATGCTCGGAACCAGAGAACGCTGCTTAGACCACAGTTCACAATATTCTAGCAAGGCGTGAGAATACGTCATGATAGTTGATGGAAATTATTTTGTGTTAAGCCTTCCCCAAACCATAGCCCTAACCTTAACCACTCATTTTACGGGCTTAAACTCATCGTTAAGTTTGCCGACGACAGAACAGCCTATAGGGAGGAGGTCAGAGACCTGGCCGTGTGGTGCCAGGATAACAACCTCTCCCTCAACGTGACCAAGACAAAGGAGATGATTGTGGAGTACAGGAAAAAGAGGACAGAGCACGCCCCCATTCTCATGGACGGGGCTGTAGTGGAGCAGGTTGAGAGCGTCAAGCATACGGCCCAGGTACATCACTGAAATGAAATGGCTACCCAGACTATTTGCGTTGTTCCACTACTGCTGCTGCTACTCTCTGTTTATTATCTATGCATAGTCACTTTAACTCTACCTACATGTATATATTACCTCAATTACCTCGACTAACCTGTGCCACCGCACATTGACTCTGTACCGGTACCCCCTGTATATAGCCTCCCTACTGTTATTTCCCATTGACTCTGTACCGGTACCCCCTGTATATAGCCTCCCTACTGTTATTTCACATTGACTCTGTACCGGTACTCCCTGTATATAGCCTCCCTACTGTTATTTCCCATTGACTCTGTACCGGTACCCCCTGTATATAGCCTCCCTACTGTTATTTCCCATTGACTCTGTACCGGTACCCCCTGTATATAGCCTCCCTACTGTTATTTCACATTGACTCTGTACCGGTACCCCCCTGTATATAGCCTCCCTACTGTTATTTCACATTGACTCTGTACCGGTACCCCCTGTATATAGCCTCCCTACTGTTATTTCACATTGACTCTGTACCGGTACCCCCTGTGTATAGCCTCCCTACTGTTATTTCACATTGACTCTGTACCGGTACCCCCTGTATATAGCCTCCCTACTGTTATTTCCCATTGACTCTGTACCGGTACCCCCTGTATATAGCCTCCCTACTGTTATTTCCCATTGACTCTGTACCGGTACCCCCTGTATATAGCCTCCCTACTGTTATTTCCCATTGACTCTGTACCGGTACCCCCTGTATATAGCCTCCCTACTGTTATTTCCCATTGACTCTGTACCGGTACCCCCTGTATATAGCCTCCCTACTGTTATTTCCCATTGACTCTGTACCGGTACCCCCTGTATATAGCCTCCCTACTGTTATTTTACTTCTACTCTTTAATTATTTGTTATTTCTTTTTTTTTGTTATTTTTTACTTGTCTATTTTTTACTTAACACTTATTTTTCTTAAAAACTGCATTGTTGGTTAAGGGCTTGTAAGTCAGCATGTCACGGTAAGGTCTACACCTGCTGTATTCGGCGCATGTGACAAATAAAACTTGACTTGATTTTATTTAAACTGTTAACCTTTGAGGTTGTTTCTGTTTTAATGGAATTAACTCTGTAGCTCTGCAGAATTAAAACACCATTAAAAATATATATATATATATCAACGTTCATCAATAATACGCCGAATTTCGAAGGGAAACTATGATGAGAGCTTGGTTCATTTAAAGAAATAAGGGAATCCTGACACCACCATTACTTCAGCTGAACCTGGGGCGACAACCACAGAGACAGAGGCACACACATGGAGGCCAGCGGTACATGACAGGAGCCTATTGCTAATGGATAACAATGACAGTACACAGGAGATTAATATCACACACCCACACTACTCCAGATATAAGACAGAGGGAGAGGAAATACGTATTCCCCCTCTCCCTATCTCTCTCCCCTTCTCCCTATCTCTCTCCCTATCTCTCTCCCCATCCCTCTCCCCCTCTCCCTATCTCTCTCCCCCTCTCCCTATCTCTCTCCCCCTCTCCCCATCCCTCTCCCCCTCTCCCTATCTCTCTCCCCCTCTCCCTATCTCTGCCCACATCTCTCCCTTTCTCTCTCCCCCTCTTTTCATCCCTCCCTGTCTCTCTCCCTCTCTCTTTCTCTCTCCCTAGCTCTCTGCCTATCTCTCTCCTTATCTCCTTATCACTCTCCTTATCTCTCTCCTTATCTCTCTACTTATCTCTCCCTATCTGTCTCCCCCTCTTCCTTTGTTTATGTGGTGTAATGGGGTCTTGTGAATTTGTGGTTTTAAGGATCTGACCGTTTTTTTCAATTTTCGCCTGAAATGACATACCCAAATCTAACTGCCTGTAGCTCAGGACCTGAAGCAAGGATATGCATATTCTTGATAGCATTTGAAAGGAAACACTTTGAAGTTTGTGGAAATGTGAAATTAATGTAGGAGAATATAACACATTAGATCTAGTAAAAGATAATACAAACAAAAAAGCATGCGTTTTCAATTTTTTTAGGCGCTATTTAGATTGTGGCCACTACATGGAAGCAGTGTGTGTGCAAAGTTTCATATTGATACAGTGAAGCATTGCAATACTGGACTATTTTGTATCAAGTCTGCCCAAATGTGCCGAATTGGTCAATTGATACATTTTCAAGTACATAACTACAGAGAATATACAAAAATTGTATGGTAATACAAACTGTAAGTTTACACACTCCCAGGAATGTCATACATGATAGATCATTAGCTTATACACTAACTTTCACACATCTAGATGACCGGGCGGGGTGGGTGTGGAGCCAGAGACAGCAGGGGTTCAAACTGTAGAACCCAGGTCCTACATTTGAATATAAAAATTGATTTTATTAAACAAAACTATGCTACATTTTATCTCTGGGACCCTTAGGATGACAAATCAGAGCAAAATCACTGAATGCAAGTACATTATTTACCTTCAGAGGTGAATGTATCAAACCAGTTGCCGTGATACGTTTTTTGTTGTTGGGCAGTTTCCTCAAACAATAGCATGGTATGTTTTCACTGTAATAGCTACTGTAAATTGGACAGTGCTGTTAGATTAACAATAATGTAAGCTTTCTGCCCATATAAGACATGTCTATGTCCTGGAAAGTTTGCTGTTACTTACAACAGTCATGCTAATCACATTAGCACACGTTAGCTCAACTGTCCCATATACAGGACACCGATCCTAGATGAATCACCAAGCATCTAGATGAATCACAGTATGTTCCACAGAGTCTAGATGAATCACAGTGGCCAAATTGATTTTACCACACATGCACACACACACGCACACACACACACACACACACACACAAACACACACGCGCACGCACACACACAGACACACACACATACACTACGGAGGTACTATACGAACTGGCTAGTCTTGAGAACATGAGAAGCATAGAAAGGCTATTGGTTCTGAAGGCTAATACACAGCATGTTTCTGGTGGAGAGAGAGATAACTTTGTCCTTGGCTTGCTCATAAGCTCTTCAGAATCACTCAATGATTCAGCAGCTGCCATTACTCATACTAGGGGCAGCAGCGAAGATACTGTTGTCAAATACCCTTGGAAGCGCCTGTGTGAGAGAGCAGCACTTCAGAGAAAATTGAGTAAAAAATAACATTCTCTCTCTCTCTCTCTCTCTCTCTCTCTCTCTCTCTCTCTCTCTCTCTCTCTCTCTCTCTCTCTCTCTCTCTCTCTCTCTCTCTCTCTCTCTCTCTCTCTCTCTCTCTCTCTCTCTCTCTCTCTCTCTCTCTCTCTCTCTCTCTCTCTCTCTCTCTCTCTCTCTCTCTCTCTCTCTCTCTCTCTCTCTCTCTCTCTCTCTCTCTCTCTCTCTCTCTCTCTCTCTCTCTCTCTCTCTCTCTCTCTCTCTCTCTCTCTCTCTCTCTCTCTCTCTCTCTCTATTCAATTCACTTTCAATTTAAGGGCTTTATTGGCATGGGAAACGTATGTTAACGTTGCCTAAGCAAGTGAAGTAGATAGTAAACAAAAGTGAAATAAACAATAAATATTAACAGTAAACATTACACTCAGCAGTTCCAAAAGAATAAAGACATTTCAAATGTCATATTATGTACAGTGAGGGAAAAAAGTATTTGATCCCCTGCTGATTTTGTACATTTGCCCACTGACAAAGACATGAGAGTGAGAGACAGAATAACAACAGTGAGAGACAGAATAACAACAACAAAATCCAGAAAAATGCATGTCAAAAATGTTATGAATTGATTTGCATTTTAATGAGGGAAATAAGTATTTGACCCCTCTGCAAAACATCACTTAGTATTTGGTGGCAAAACCCTTGTTGGCAATCACAGAGGTTAGACGATTCTTGTAGTTGGCCACCAGGTTTGCACACATCTCAGGAGGGATTTTGTCCCACTCCTCTTTGCAGATCTTCTCCAAGTCATTAAGGTTTCGAGGCTGACGTTTGGCAAGTCGAACCTTCAACTCCCTCCACAGATTTTCTATGGGATTAAGGTCTGGAGACAGCCTAGGCCACTCCAGGACCTTAATGTGCTTCTTCTTGAGTCACTCCTTTGTTGCCTTGGCCGTGTGTTTTGGGTCATTGTCATGCTGGAATACCCATCCACGACCCATTTTCAATGCCCTGGCTGAGGGAAGGAGGTTCTCACCCAAGATTTGACGGTACATGGCCCCGTCCATCGTCCCTTTGATGCAGTGAAGTTGTCCTGTCCCCTTAGCAGAACCCCCCCCCCCAAAGCATAATGTTTCCACCTCCATGTTTGACGGTGGGGATGGTGTTCTTGGGGTAATAGGCAGCATTCCTCCTCCTCCAAACACGGCGAGTTGAGTTGATGCCAAAGAGCTTGATTTTGGTCTCATCTGACTTTCACCCAGTTCTCCTCTGAATCATTCAGATGTTCATTGGCAAACTTCAGACGGGCCTGTATATGTGCTTTCTTGAGCAGGGGGACCTTGCGGGCGCCGCAGGATTTCAGTCCTTCACGGCGTAGTGTGTTACCAATAGTTTTCTTGGTGACTATGGTCCCAGCTGCCTTGAGATCATTGACAAGATCCTCCCGTGTAGTTCTGGGCTGATTCCTCACCATTTTCATGATCATTGCAACTCCACGAGGTGAGATCTTGCATGGTGCCCCAGGCCGAGGGAGATTGACAGTTATTTTGTGTTTCTTCCATTTGCGAATAATCGCACCAACTGTTGTCACCTTCTCACCAAGCTGCTTGGCGATGGTCTTGTAGCCCATTCCAGGCTTGTGTAGGTCTACAATCTTGTCCCTGACATCCTTGGAGAGCTCTTTGGTCTTGGCCATGGTGGAGAGTTTGGAACCTGATTGATTGATTGCTTCTGTGGACAGGTGTCTTTTATACAGGTAACAAACTGAGATTAGGACCACTGCCTTTAAGAGTGTGCTCCTAATCTCAGCTCGTTACCTGTATAAAAGACACCTGGGAGCCAGAAATCTTTCTGATTGAGAGGGGGTCAAATACTTATTTCCCTCATTAAAATGCAAATCAATTTATAAAATTTTTGACATGTGTTTTTCTGGATTTTTTTGTCAGTGGGCAAACGAACAAAATCAGCAGGGGATCAAATACTTTTTTCCCCCACTGTATGTCTACAGTGTTGTAACAATGTGCAAATAGTTAAAGTACAAAAGGGAAAATAAATAAACATAAATATGGGTTGTATTTACAATGGTGTTTGTTCTTCACTGGTTGCCCTTTTCTTGTGGCAACAGGTCACAAATCTTGCTGCTGTGATGGCACACTGTTGTTTTTCACCCAGTAGATAAGGGAGTTTATCAAAATTGGGTTTGTTTTCGAATTCGTTGTGGATCGCTGCAATCTGAGGAAAATATGTGTCTCTAATATGGTCATACATTTGGCAGGAGGTTAGGAAGTGCAGCTCAGTTTCCACCTCATTTTGTGGGCAGTGTGCACATAGCCTGTCTTCTCTTGAGAGCCAGGTCTGCCTACGGCAGCCTTTCTCAATAGCAAGGCTATGCTCACTGAGTCTGTACATAGTCAAAAAGCTTTCCTTAAGTTTGGGTCAGTCACAGTGGTCAGGTATTCTGCCACTGTGTACTCTCTGTTTAGGGCCAAATAGCATTCTAGTTTGCTCTGTTTTTTTGCTTGTTCTTTCCAATGTCAAATAATTCTCTATTTGTTTTCTCATGATTTGGTTGGGTCTAATTGTGTTGTTGTCCTGGGTCTCTGTGGGGTCTGTTTGTGTTTGCGAACAGAGCCACAGGACCAGCTTACTTAGGGGACTCTTCTCCAAGTTCATCTCTCTGTAGGTGATGGGTTTGTTATGGAAGGTTTGGGAATCGCTTCCTTTTAAGTGGTTATAGAACTTAATGGCTCTTTTCTGGATTTTGATAATTAGCGGGTATTGGCCTAATTCTGCTCTGCATGCATTATTTGGAGTTTTTCGTTGTACACAGAGGATATTTTTGCAGAATTCTGCATGCAGAGTCTCTCTCTCTCTCGCTAGCACAGAGACAGAGAGAAAGAGAGAGAGAGAGAAAGTCACTAACACACACGGGCATACACAGACACAGTCCCTCTCACACACAAAGTATCAGAACCTCCCCAGCTGGTTGAAATGACAAGAGATAATAGTTTCTGGTTGCAACAACAACACCATTTCAACCAGTTTTGCCCACTGACCACAGGGTACCTAAATTGAACCATGCTCCATTCATGGAAGTCCTGAAGCACTGCGTTTCCTAGAGGACAGTTTATTTGTGGCTTGACTTGTTCCAAACAACCTCAGTCAGAGACAGGGGTGGCTGAGGGAGGACTGTGAACAAACAGACTTACATTCTGAATTAACAGGGATTACACGTTATAAGAGGCTTGTCAGGTAAACCTGAGCTAGTGTCTATCACAAGACTTAGCTATAAGAACTGGGTCGACTCTGAGCTAGTGGGAGAGTCTGTCTATCACAAGACTTAGCCATAGGAACTGGGTCGACTCTGAGCTAGTGGGAGAGTCTGTCTATCACAAGACTTGTCTATATGTACTCTGAGCTAGTGGGAGAGTCTGTCTATCACAAGACTTGTCTATATGTACTCTGAGCTAGTGGGAGAGTCTGTCTATCACAAGACTTGTCTATATGTCCTCTGAGCTAGTGGGAGAGTCTGTCTATTACAAGACTTGTCTATATGTACTCTGAGCTAGTGGGAGAGTCTGTCTATTACAAGACTTGTCTATATGTACTCTGAGCTAGTGGGAGAGTCTGTCTATTACAAGACTTGTCTATATGTACTCTGAGCTAGTGGGAGAGTCTGTCTATTACAAGACTTGTCTATATGTACTCTGAGCTAGTGGGAGAGTCTGTCTATCACAAGACTTGTCTATATGTACTCTGAGCTAGTGGGAGAGTCTGTCTATTACAAGACTTGTCTATATGTACTCTGAGCTAGTGGGAGAGTCTGTCTATCACAAGACTTGTCTATATGTCCTCTGAGCTAGTGGGAGAGTCTGTCTATCACAAGACTTGTCTATATGTCCTCTGAGCTAGTGGGAGAGTCTGTCTATCACAAGACATGTCTATATGTCCTCTGAGCTAGTGGGAGTTTACACAGCAGGTAGCTCAACACCTTACACAAGTTTTGGTTCATCTTACAACACACACACACACCCACACACAGAGATGCGCACACAGACACACATGCACACCCACACACAGAGATGCGCACACAGACACACACATGCACACACACACAAATGTACACATACACACTCACATAAATCTACAAACACACACAGAGATGCGCACACAGACACACACATGCACACACACACACAAATGTACACATACACACTCACATAAATCTACAAACACACACAGAGATGCGCACACAGACACACACATGCACACACACACACAAATGTACACATACACACTCACATAAATCTACAAACACACACAGAGATGCGCACACAGACACACACATGCACACACACACACAAATGTACACATACACACTCACATAAATCTACAAACACACACAGAGATGCGCACACAGACACACACATGCACACACACACACAAATGTACACATACACACTCACATAAATCTACAAACACACACACACCCACACACAAACACACACACATACACACAGTAACTCTCTGCTCAGACACCCAATTTCTTCTCAGGTTTTTGGTAATTCATAGCCTGAGCTAAAATTAAAATTGCATCTCTCTCTCTCTCTCTGTTTCTCTCTGTTTCTCTCTGTCTCTCTCCGTCTCTCTCCGTTTCTCTCTGTGTCTCTCTGTGTCTCTCTGTTTCGCTGTTTCTCTCTCTGTATCTCTCTGTCTCTCTCTGTTTCTCTATATCTCTCTCGTTCTATCACAATACTTATCTATAGGAACTGGGTCGACTCTGAGCTACTCTGAGCTCCTTTGATGTCTGGAACAGTCTTGTCTGTGACTGGCATCTTAGTGGAATCAATTCAATTGCAATTCAATTTCAATTTAAGAGCTTTATTGGCATGGGAAACGTGTGTTAACATTGCCAAAGCAAGTGAAGTAGATAGTAAACAAAAGTGAAATAAACAATAAATATTAACAGTAAACATTACACTCAGAAGTTTCAAAAGAATAAAGACATTTCAAATGTCATATTATGTATATATACAGTGTTGTAACAATGTGCAAATAGTTAAAGTACAAATGGGAAAATAAATAAACATAAATATGGGTTGTATTTACAATGGTGTTTGTTCTTCACTGGTTGCCCTTTTCTTGTGGCAAAAGGTCACAAATCTTGCTGCTGTGATGGCACACTGTGGTTTTTCACCGAGTAGATAAGGGACTTTATTAAAATTGGGTTTGTTTTCAAATTCTTTGTGGATCGCTGTAATCTGAGGGAAATATGTGTCTCTAATATGGTCATACATTTGGCAGGAGGTTAGGAAGTGCAGCTCAGTTTCCACCTCATTTTGTGGGCAGTGTGCCCATAGCCTGTCTTCTCTTGAGAGCCAGGTCTGCCTACGGTGGCCTTTCTCAATAGCAAGGCTATGCTCACTGAGTCTGTACATAGTCAAAGCTTTCCCTAATTTTGGGTCAGTCACAGTGGTCAGGTATTCTGCCACTGTGTACTCTCTGTTTAGGGCCAAATAGCATTCTAGTTTGCTCTGTTTTTTTGTTTGTTCTTTCCAATGTGTAAAGTAAATCTCTTTTTTTTTCACGATTTGGTTGGGTCTAATTGTGTTGTAGTTGTGTTGTTGTTGTTGTTGTCCTGGGGCTGTGTGGGGTCTGTTTGTGTTTGTGAACAGAGCCCCAGGACCAGCTTACTTAGGGGACTCTTCTCCAAGTTCATCTTTCTGTAGGTGATGGGTTTGTTATGGAAGGTTTGGGAATCGCATCCTTTTAAGTGGTTATAGAATTTAATGGCTCTTTTCTGGATTTTGATAATTAGCGGGTATTGGCCTAATTCTGTTCTGCATGCATTATTTGGTGTTTTTCGTTGTGCACTGAGGATTTTTTTTTCTCTCGGTCTCTCTCAGTTTCTCTCACTCTCTCTCGGTCTCTCTCTGTTTTTCTGTCTCCCTCTGTTTATCTCTGTCTCTCTCTAACTCTCTCTGTTTATCTCTGTCTCTCTCTGTATCTCTGTCTCTCTCTGTCTCTCTCTGTCTGTCTCTGTTTCTCTCTGTATCTCTGTCTCTCTCTGTCTCTCTCTGTCTCTCTCTGTCTGTCTCTGTTTCTCTCTGTTTCTCTCTGTATCTCTGTCTCTCTCTGTCTCTCTCTGTCTCTCTCTGTCTCTCTCTCTCTCTCTCTCTCTGTAGACACACACACACACACACACATACAATCCATCTGAAATCTGACAGAGGGTGCACATCTTCCAGCCCCTTCTCTCAATTTGTCTCTCACACCAACACACTCACACCAACACACTCACACCAACACTCTCATTCTCCATTCTCTGGTCTAAAGTAGTGCACTATATAGGGAATAGGGTGCCATTCTCTGGTCTAAAGTAGTGCACTATATAGGGAATAGTGTGCCATTCTCTGGTCTAAAGTAGTGCACTATATAGGGAATAGGGTGCCATTCTCTGGTCTAAAGTAGTGCACTATATAGGGAATAGCGTGCCATTCTCTGGTCTAAAGTAGTGCACTATATAGGGAATAGGGTGCCATTCTCTGGTCTAAAGTAGTGCACTATATAGGGAATAGGGTGCCATTCTCTGGTCTAAAGTAGTGCACTATATAGGGAATAGGGTGCCATTCTCTGGTCTAAAGTAGTGCACTATATAGGGAATAGGGTGCCATTCTCTGGTCTAAAGTAGTGCACTATATAGGGAATAGGGTGCCATTCTCTGGTCTAAAGTAGTGCACTATATAGGGAATAGGGTGCCATTCTCTGGTCTAAAGTAGTGCACTATATAGGGAATAGGGTGCCATTCTCTGGTCTAAAGTAGTGCACTATATAGGGAATAGGGTGCCATTCTCTGGTCTAAAGTAGTGCACTATATAGGGAATAGGGTGCCATTCTCTGGTCTAAAGTCGTGCACTATATAGGGAATAGGGTGCCATTCTCTGGTCTAAAGTAGTGTACTATATAGGGAATAGGGTGCCATTCTCTAGTCTAAAGTAGTGCACTATATAGGGAATAGGGTGCCATTCTCTGGTCTAAAGTAGTGCACTATATAGGGAATAGGGTGCCATTCTCTGGTCTAAAGTAGTGCACTATATAGGGAATAGGGTGCCATTTGGGGCACTCTCACAGACTTTAATAGACGGATTGGTGCTCCATTATTAATGCCTGGCTCGGCAGAGGGAGTTGTCTCCAGCACATATCAAAGAGTCCCACCAGGCATGAGCAGTCTCTCATTTATTGATAAGATACGGTACGGATCAGGTCAGGTCAGTACGTCACTGTCTGTAATTCCCTGTGGTGGGAAGGGAAGCTTCTACCTGTCTCTCTCGCTCTTTCTCTCTCATGAGTGTATCTCACTGTGTTGCTCTTTCTGTCTGTGTCGTTTTCACTCTTCGTTGCTCTCTCTACACTTCTCATCGTTTTTACAACTTCTCCCGCTATCTTACTTTTAAAAAAAGGATGAATCCAAATGAATCTTCCCTAGGAAGCTCTCCCTGTGTCTCTATAGTCCTCCCAATCCTCCAGATCCTCCCTCTACGTCGCTACGCTACAAATCCACACACAAACAGATGGACGAATGACAAAATAACATTAAACTACGTTCTACAATTTACAACCACATGGAACTGGAATCAACATGCTATTCCCTATCTCTCTCTCTCTCTGTCTCTCCATCTCTCTCTCTCTCTCTCTCTCTCTCTCTCTCTCTCTCTCTCTCTCTCTCTCTCTCTCTCTCTCTCTCTCTCTCTCTCTCTCTCTCTCTCTCTCTCTCTCTCTCTCTCTCTCTCTCTTTGTCTCTCTCTCTCTCTCTCTCTCTCTCTCTCCTCTCTCTCTCTCTCTCTCTCTCTCTCTCTCTCTCTCTCTCTCTCTCTCTCTCTCTCTCTCTCTCTCTCTCTCTCTCAATTCAATTCAATAGACTTTATTGACATGGCAAGTAAAATTACTTACATTGTCAAAGTATACATATAACAAAAATGGTGGGACCAACAGCAATAATAATAGTAGTAGTGGAAATGGGATTACCATTAACAGCAACTACAACAACAATATTAATGAGAATAACAATACATTAAAGCAATAGTAGTCGACCAATCTCAACATGACTGAGAAGACATATTACATGCTATGAAAGCCTAAACAAAACAGGAAATATTATTGACATTACATTACAATTTTCACTGGCTGTCCCTCAGGTTGTGGCAGGAGGACACATATTTGGCTGCCAAAATTGCACATTTTGGCTTTTCACCCAATAAATATTTGATTTTTTCTTCCTCTTTTATAGTTTCAAATTCGTTGTACTGAATGATAATTTTGGGAAAGAAAGATTCTCTTAGGTCTGAGTATTTGTCACAGTGTAATAGGAAATGCAGCTCTGTCTCTACCTCTCCCCGGGGGCAGAGTGAGCACAGCCTGTCCTCTCTGGGCAGCCAGGTTTGCCTGTGACGACCGGTCTCTATGGCCAGACTGTGCTCACTGAGTCTGTACCTAGTCAGTGTTTTTCTCAGTTTTCTATCAGTCACAGTGGTCAGATAGTCTGCCACCATGTACTGTCTGTTTAGAGCCAAATAGCATTGAAGTTTACTTAGATTTTTTGTGGTGTCTTTCCAATAGGTGATATATTTTTCTTTTTGCTTTGTGATGATTTGGTTGGGCCAGATTTTCTGAGTGCTGTCCTGAGGCTCTATGAGGTTGGTTTTGGTTAGTGAACTGAGCCTCAGAACCAGCTGGCTGAGGGGACTCTTCTCTTGTTTCATCTCTTGACATAGTAGAGCTGTGTGATGGAATGTTTTGGGGTCACTTGTTTTTAGATGGTTGTAAAATTTGATGGCTCTTTTTTCTATTCGAATAAGGAGGGGGTATTGGTCCAATTCTGCTCTACATGCATTATTTGGAGTTTTTCTTTGCACTTGCAATACAGTCTTGCAAAACTCTGCATGCAGTATTTCGATTGGATGTTTGTCCCATTTGGTAAATTCAGTATTAGAGAGCGGACCCCATACTTCGCTGCCATATAGAGCAATTGGTTCTATAACTGATTGGAAAATTTTGAGCCAGATTCTAATTGGAATTTTGATTTTAATATTCCTTTTAATGGCATAGAATGCTCTTCTTGCTTTGTCTCTCAGCTCATTCACAGCCATGTGAAAGCTACCTGTGTTGCTGATATTTAGTCCTAGATATGTGTAATTTTTGGTGTGTTCTAATAGAACTGTGTCCAAATAGAATTTATATTTGTCATCCTGATTTCCTGACCTTTTTTGGAATATCATTATATTCGTTTTTTTTAGATTAACGGTCAGGGCCCAGGTCTGACAGAATCTGTGCAGATGATCTAGATGCTGCTGTAACCCCTCCTTAGTGGGAGACAGTAGCACCAGGTCATCTGCGTACAGCAGACACTTGATTTCAGTGTTGTGTAGGGTGAGACCAGGTGCTGACGATTCTTCTAATGTTTTTGCCAATTCGTTAATGTAGATGTTAAATAGTGTTGGACTTATTGGGCAGCCCTGTTTCACTCCACGTCCCTGAGAGAAGAAGTCTGTTTGCTTGTTGCCGATTTTAATCGCACATTTGTTTTTAGTGTACATTGATTTAATAACATCATATGTTTTCCCTCCAATACCACTTTCTATTAGTTTGTAAAAAAGACCTTCGTGCCAAATTGAATCAAATGCTTTCTTGAAGTCTACAAAACACGAGTAGATTTTGCCTTTGTTTTGATTTACTTGTTTGTCAATTAGAGTCTGGAGGGTGTAAATGTGGTCTGTTGTACGATAATTTTTTACAAATCCAATCTGGCTTCTGCTTAGGACGTTGTGTTCATCAAGGAAATTATGTAGTCTGCTGTTTATGATACTGCAGAGAATTTTCCCCAAGTTGCTGTTAACGCAAATTCCTCTGTAATTATTTGGGTCAAATTTGTCTCCATTTTTATAAATTGGTGTGATCAATCCTTGGTTCCAAATATCGGGGAAAATACCTGCAGTTAGGATAATGTTGAAGAGTTTGAGTATAGCCAATTTGAATTTGTGGTCTGTATATTTGATCATTTCATTTAAAATACCATCAGCACCACAGGCCTTTTTGGGTTGGAGAGTGCAAAGTTTTTCCAATAATTCTTGTTCTGTAATTGGGGTATCCACAGGATTCTGATAGTCTTTGACTGCTGATTCAAGGATTTGTAATTTTTCTTGTATATCTTGTTGTTCTGGGCTCTTTGTTATATTGCTGTAGAGGTTTGCAAAGTGATTTCTCCACATATCCCCATTTTGGATAGCCAATTCCTCATTATGAGGTTTGTTTAATTTATTCCAATTCTCCCAGAAGTGGTTTGATTCTATGGATTCCTCAATCACATCCAGCTGATTTCTAATGTGCTGTTCCTTTTTTGTTCTTAGGGTGTGTTTGTATTGCTTCAGTGTTTCCCCATATTGAAGACGTATATTTTTGTTGTCTGGGTCTCTGTGTTTATGATTAGATATATTTCTCAATGACTTTCTTAGATTTTTGCAATCAATATCAAACCATTTTTCATGATCTATTATTTTTGGTTTGCTCTTATGTTTCTTAAGATTAGCCAAGGAGGCTAATTTGTCAAATATAAAGTTTATGTTCCAAACGGCCAAATTTATACCTTCATTGGTGTAGGAGAATGTTAATGCTAAAAAGTTGTCCAGGAGAGATTGTATTTTTTGGCTACTAATTGCTTTTTGGTAGATTTCTGTACTGTTTGAACTCCATCTATAGGTCTGTTTAGTACCATGTAATTTATTGGGCCGTGATGCTTCATGGTTGGGTTCTGCTCTTTTCAGATACACTGTGATTTTACTGTGGTCAGAGAGAGGTGTTAGTGGGCTGACTGTGAAGGCTCTGAGAGACTCTGGGTTAAGGTCTGTGATGAAGTAGTCTACAGTACTGCTGCCAAGGGATGAGCTGTAGGTGTACCTACCAAAAGAGTCCCCTCTTAACCTACCATTGACTATGTACAGACCCAGTGTTCGACAGAGCTTCAGGAGCTGTACTCCATTTTTGTTTTTCACTTTGTCATAGTTGTTTCTAGGGGGGTATGTGGGGAGGGAAAGGTTGTTGCTTCCCGGTAGGTGTTTGTCCCCATGACTGTTAATAGTGTCTAGTTCTTCTGCTGTTCTAGCATTCAGATCTCCACAGACCAGCACATTGCCTTGGGCCTGAAAGTGACTAATCTCTCTCTCTCTCTCTCTCTCTCTCTCTCTCTCTCTCTCTCTCTCTCTCTCTCCATGCTATTCTATTCTATTCTTTGTTAATTTTGTAGCTATTAGTGTAAATTATCTTTAAATAACCACAGAGGATGTGTCATTGAGTGAGTCAGATCATTACAACTGGTGGTCCTCTGTAGCTCAGCTGGTAGAGCACGACGCTTGTAACGCCAAGGTAGTGGGTTCGATCCCCGGGACCACCCATACACAAAATGTATGTACGCATGACTGTAAGTCGCTTTGGATAAAAGCGTCTGCTAAATGGCATATTATATTATTATAAATAACCACAGAGGATGTGCCATTGAGGGAGTCAAAGCATTACATCTCACCTCCACTAGTCCAAAATGTCTCCCTTATTTACTAAGTGCTCCTATAGAACAACTACATTATTTGACAGAAAATGCTGTTGTAGCAGTAAAATTTAATTTACATTAATTCCCATAACCGACAACCATCTTGCATGTTAGTCATGTTTCTGACTTTCTCAATGTTTTCTTATATTATTTTATCTCATGACTTTATATTACCGTATCATATGACCTTATAGTACCGTATCTTATGACCTTATATTACTGTATCTTATGACTTTATATTACCGTATCTTATGACCTTATATTACCGTATCATATGACCTTATAGTACCGTATTTTATGACCTTATATTACCGTATCTTATGACCTTATATTACCGTATTTTATGACCTTATATTAGCGTATCTTATGACCTTATATTACCATATCTTATGACCTTATAGTACCGTATCTTATGACCTTATATTACCATATCTTATGACCTTATATTACTGTATCTTATGACTTTATATTACCGTATTTTATGACCTTATATTACCATATCATATGACTCTCTTTTTGTCTCTCTCTTTTAATGGCTCCATATGGCTTTTTCCCCCCTACATGACCTATGATTATAACTACATCACCTGTGATTATAACTACATCACCTGTGATTATAACTACATCACCTGTGATTATAACTACATCACCTGTGATTATAACTACATCACCTGTGATTATAACTACATCACCTATGATTATAACTACATCACCTGTGATTATAACTACATCACCTGTGATTATAACTACATCACCTATGATTATAATTACATCACCTGTGATTATAACTACATCACCTATGATTATAACTACATCACCTGTGATTATAACTACATCACCTGTGATTATAACTACATCACCTATGATTATAACTACATCACCTGTGATTATAACTACATCACCTATGATTATAACTACATCACCTGTGATTATAACTACATCACCTGTGATTATAACTACATCACCTGTGATTATAACTACATCACCTGTGATTATAACTACATCACCTGTGATTATAACTACATCACCTGTGATTATAACTACATCACCTGTGATTATAACTACATCACCTATGATTATAATTACATCACCTGTGATTATAACTACATCACCTATGATTATAACTACATCACCTGTGATTATAACTACATCACCTATGATTATAACTACATCACCTGTGATTATAACTACATCACCTATGATTATAACTACATCACCTTTGATTATAACTACATCACCTGTGATTATAACTACATCACCTGTGATTATAACTACATCACCTATGATTAGAACTACATCACCTTTGATTATAACTACATCACCTGTGATTATAACTACATCACCTGTGATTATAACTACATCACCTATGATTATAACTACATCACCTTTGATTATAACTACATCACCTGTGATTATAACTACATCACCTGTGATTATAACTACATCACCTATGATTATAACTACATCACCTTTGATTATAACTACATCACCTGTGATTATAACTACATCACCTGTGATTATAACTACATCACCTATGATTATAACTACATCACCTGTGATTATAACTACATCACCTGTGATTATAATTACATCACCTGTGATTATAATTACATCACCTGTGATTATAACTACATCACCTGTGATTATAACTACATCACCTATGATTATAACTACATCACCTATGATTATAACTACATCACCTATGTTATCTTTAAATTAGTTTACATATAGATTTTTCAGATTTTCACTCTCAAAATCACAATTTTTTTATAGAAAAGATAAAAAAAATGTCAGGGCCTGGCTATCCAGTGGGTGGGCCTGTCAGGGCCTGGCTATCCAGTGAGTGGGCCTGTCAGGGCCTGGCTATCCAGTGGGTGGGCCTGGCAGGGCCTGGCTATCCAGTGAGTGGGCCTGTCAGGGCCTGGCTATCCAGTGGGTGGGCCTGGCAGGGCCTGGCTATCCAGTGAGTGGGCCTGTCAGGGCCTGGCTATCCATGTCTACGCCCCTGATGCAAACAGCTCATGATGACAATTGCGCATTACAAATAGCCTACTAACCAACATTTCAGGACAAAACTTTGTCAATACCTGGTTTGCATAACCATTGTTGCCTTAGTTAGCATTTTCTGGTAGATATCATACATTGAAACGTCTTTCCTACCCTACCAGATACCGATGTAATTCTTCTGTGAGCTGCTCCATGCCAAAACCAGTTGAGAGCTGAAAACTCTTGCTGCTTGCAGATGACATTCCGCCGAAACTAGGCTATGTGTGCGGCGCTTGTGAATATATTTCACGTGCTTTGTGATTGTGTAGGCTACTTTGTGCATGATTTCTCTATTGTACTACATACCTGATAAGTCGTATACCTCCACTACACTACTTTGATACGCATCAGTAGGGATTAAGTAGTGAGTAAATGCACATGGTTTATACCTGCATATACCCTCCATTACAACACTGGCCCGTTGTGTTATACAAAAAGTGCACTCTCCTATATGAATGCGCTTGTATTACGGCTGCTGTCCTTTCAGAATCACAAACCTGTCACACACTGAAGGCCTATAGGTTTGCCACTGCGCAAACATGTTTATAATAGATATTAAGGCTGTTAAAAGATACTGTATTAATGTTTCAAGAAAGGAGTGTATATATTTGGCCTGGCCAAGCAGTTTTATGCGCTGACTGAATGCAAGTTGATAGTTTTTACTCCGCTGGTCTCGGGAAGAAATTCAGAGTCCGTCTCGGCTGGTCTCGGGAAGAAATTACGAGTCCTCACTGTCCGAGACCGAGTCAAGACTGAGTACAAATGTATCCGACACCGAGACAAGATCGAGACCCTCAATATGTGGTCTCGAGACGGACTAGAGACCGAGACCCTCAATATGTGGTCTCGAGACCGGACTAGAGACCGAGACACTTAATATGTGGTCTCGAGATCGGACTAGAGACCGAGACCAGACTAGAGACCGGACTGGAGACCGGACTAGAGACCGGACTAGAGACCGGACTAGAGACCGGACTAGAGACCGGACTAGAGACCGGACTAGAGACCGGACTAGAGACCGGACTAGAGACCGGACTAGAGACTGAGACCGGACTAGAGACCGGACTAGAGACCGGACTAGAGACTGGACTAGAGACCGGACTAGAGACCGGACTAGAGACTGAGACCGGACTAGAGACCGGACTAGAGACCGGACTAGAGACCGGACTGGAGACCGGACTAGAGACTGGACTAGAGACTGGACTAGAGACCAGACTAGAGACCGGACTAGAGACTGGACTAGAGACCGGACTAGAGACCGGACTAGAGACCGGACTAGAGACTGGACTAGAGACCGGACTAGAGACCGGACTAGAGACTGAGACCGGACTAGAGACCGGACTAGAGACCGGACTAGAGACCGGACTAGAGACCGGACTAGAGACCGGACTAGAGACCGGACTAGAGACTGAGACCGGACTAGAGACCGGACTAGAGACCGGACTAGAGACCGGACTAGAGACCGGACTGGAGACCGGACTAGAGACCGGACTAGAGACCGGACTAGAGACCGGACTAGAGACCGGACTAGAGACCGGACTAGAGACCGGACTAGAGACCGGACTAGAGACCGGACTAGAGACTGAGACCGGACTAGAGACCGGACTAGAGACCGGACTAGAGACCGGACTAGAGACCGGACTAGAGACCGGACTAGAGACTGAGACCGGACTAGAGACCGGACTAGAGACCGGACTAGAGACCGGACTAGAGACCGGACTGGAGACCGGACTAGAGACCGGACTAGAGACCGGACTAGAGACCGGACTAGAGACCGGACTAGAGACCGGACTAGAGACCGGACTAGAGACCGGACTAGAGACCGGACTAGAGACCGGACTGGAGACCGGACTGGAGACCGGACTAGAGACCGGACTGGAGACCGGACTAGAGACCGGACTAGAGACCGGACTAGAGACCGGACTAGAGACCGGACTAGAGACCGGACTAGAGACCGGACTAGAGACCGGACTAGAGACCGGACTAGAGACCGGACTAGAGACCGGACTAGAGACCGGACTAGAGACCGGACTAGAGACCGGACTGGAGACCGGACTAGAGACCGGACTAGAGACCGGACTAGAGACCGGACTAGAGACCGGACTAGAGACCGGACTAGAGACCGGACTAGAGACCGGACTAGAGACCGGACTAGAGACCGGACTGGAGACCGGACTAGAGACAGAGCCAGACTAGAGATCGAGACCGGACTAGAGACCGAGACCAGACTAGAGACCGGACTAGAGACAGAGCCAGACTAGAGATCGAGACCGGACTAGAGACCGGACTAGAGACCGGACTAGAGACCGGACTAGAGACAGAGCCAGACTAGAGATCGAGACCGGACTGGAGACCGGACTAGAGACCGGACTAGAGACAGAGCCAGACTAGAGATCGAGACTGGACTGGAGACCGGACTAGAGACCGGACTAGAGACCGGACTAGAGACCGGACTAGAGACCGGACTAGAGACCGGACTAGAGACCGGACTAGAGACCGGACTAGAGACTGGACTAGAGACCGGACTAGAGACCGGACTAGAGACTGGACTAGAGACCGGACTAGAGACCGGACTAGAGACCGGACTAGAGACCGGACTAGAGACCGGACTAGAGACCGGACTAGAGACCGGACTAGAGACCGGACTAGAGACCGGACTAGAGACCGGACTAGAGACCGGACTAGAGACCGGACTAGAGACCGGACTAGAGACTGAGACCGGACTAGAGACCGGACTAGAGACCGGACTAGAGACCGGACTAGAGACTGGACTAGAGACCGGACTAGAGACCGGACTAGAGACCGGACTAGAGACCGGACTAGAGACCGGACTAGAGACCGGACTAGAGACCGGACTAGAGACCGGACTAGAGACCGGACTAGAGACTGGACTAGAGACCGGACTAGAGACCGGACTAGAGACCGGACTAAAGACCGGACTAGAGACCGGACTAGAGACCGGACTAGAGACCGGACTAGAGACCGGACTAGAGACCGGACTAGAGACTGAGACACTTAATATGTGGTCTCGAGATCGGACTAGAGACCGAGACCAGACTAGAGACCGGACTAGAGACAGAGCCAGACTAGAGATCGAGACTGGACTGGAGACCGGACTAGAGACTGGACTAGAGACCGGACTAGAGACTGGACTAGAGACCGGACTAGAGACTGGACTAGAGACCGGACTAGAGACCGGACTAGAGACCGGACTAGAGACTGAGACACTTAATATGTGGTCTCGAGATCGGACTAGAGACCGAGACCAGACTAGAGACCGGACTAGAGACCGAGACCAGACTAGAGACCGGACTAGAGACCGGACTAGAGACCGGACTAGAGACCGGACTGGAGACCGGACTAGAGATCGAGACCGGACTAGAGACCGGACTAGAGACCGGACTAGAGACCGGACTAGAGACCGGACTAGAGACCGGACTAGAGACCGGACTAGAGACCGGACTAGAGACCGGACTAGAGACCGGACTGGAGACCGGACTGGAGACCGGACTGGAGACCGGACTAGAGACCGGACTAGAGACCGGACTAGAGACCGGACTAGAGACCGGACTAGAGACTGAGACCGGACTAGAGACCGGACTAGAGACCGGACTAGAGACCGGACTAGAGACCGGACTAGAGACCGGACTAGAGACCGGACTAGAGACTGAGACCGGACTAGAGACCGGACTAGAGACCGGACTAGAGACCGGACTAGAGACCGGACTGGAGACCGGACTAGAGACCGGACTAGAGACCGGACTAGAGACCGGACTAGAGACCGGACTAGAGACCGGACTAGAGACCGGACTAGAGACCGGACTAGAGACCGGACTAGAGACCGGACTAGAGACCGGACTAGAGACCGGACTAGAGACCGGACTAGAGACCGGACTAGAGACCGGACTGGAGACCGGACTAGAGACCGGACTAGAGACCGGACTAGAGACCGGACTAGAGACCGGACTAGAGACCGGACTAGAGACCGGACTAGAGACCGGACTAGAGACCGGACTAGAGACTGAGACCGGACTAGAGACCGGACTAGAGACCGGACTAGAGACCGGACTAGAGACCGGACTAGAGACCGGACTAGAGACTGAGACCGGACTAGAGACCGGACTAGAGACCGGACTGGAGACCGGACTGGAGACCGGACTAGAGACCGGACTAGAGACCGGACTAGAGACCGGACTAGAGACTGGACTAGAGACCGGACTAGAGACCGGACTAGAGACCGGACTAGAGACCGGACTAGAGACCGGACTAGAGACCGGACTAGAGACCGGACTAGAGACCGGACTAGAGACCGGACTAGGAGACCGGACTAGAGACCGGACTAGAGACCGGACTAGAGACCGGACTAGAGACCGGACTAGAGACCGGACTAGAGACCGGACTAGAGACCGGACTAGAGACCGGACTAGAGACCGGACTAGAGACCGGACTAGAGACCGGACTAGAGACCGGACTAGAGACCGGACTAGAGACCGGACTGGAGACCGGACTAGAGACCGGACTAGAGACCGGACTAGAGACCGGACTAGAGACCGGACTAGAGACCGGACTAGAGACCGGACTAGAGACCGGACTGGAGACCGGACTGGAGACCGGACTAGAGACCGGACTAGAGACCGGACTAGAGACCGGACTAGAGACCGGACTAGAGACCGGACTAGAGACCGGACTGGAGACCGGACTGGAGACCGGACTAGAGACCGGACTGGAGACCGGACTAGAGACCGGACTAGAGACCGGACTAGAGACCGGACTAGAGACCGGACTAGAGACCGGACTAGAGACCGGACTAGAGACCGGACTAGAGACCGGACTAGAGACCGGACTAGAGACCGGACTGGAGACCGGACTGGAGACCGGACTGGAGACCGGACTAGAGACCGGACTAGAGACCGGACTAGAGACCGGACTAGAGACCGGACTAGAGACCGGACTAGAGACCGGACTGGAGACCGGACTAGAGACCGGACTAGAGACCGGACTAGAGACCGGACTAGAGACCGGACTAGAGACCGGACTAGAGACCGGACTAGAGACCGGACTAGAGACCGGACTGGAGACCGGACTAGAGACAGAGCCAGACTAGAGATCGAGACCGGACTAGAGACCGAGACCAGACTAGAGACCGGACTAGAGACAGAGCCAGACTAGAGATCGAGACCGGACTAGAGATCGAGACCGGACTAGAGACCGGACTAGAGACCGGACTAGAGACCGGACTAGAGACCGGACTAGAGACCGGACTAGAGACCGGACTAGAGACCGGACTAGAGACCGGACTAGAGACCGGACTAGAGACCGGACTAGAGACCGGACTAGAGACCGGACTAGAGACTGAGACCGGACTAGAGACCGGACTAGAGACCGGACTAGAGACCGGACTAGAGACCGGACTAGAGACCGGACTAGAGACCGGACTAGAGACCGGACTAGAGACCGGACTAGAGACCGGACTAGAGACCGGACTAGAGACCGGACTAGAGACTGGACTAGAGACCGGACTAGAGACTGAGACCGGACTAGAGACCGGACTAGAGACCGGACTAGAGACTGGACTAGAGACCGGACTAGAGACTGGACTAGAGACCGGACTAGAGACCGGACTAGAGACCGGACTAGAGACTGAGACACTTAATATGTGGTCTCGAGATCGGACTAGAGACCGAGACCAGACTAGAGACCGGACTAGAGACCGAGACCGGACTAGAGACCGGACTAGAGACCGGACTAGAGACCGGACTAGAGACCGGACTAGAGACCGGACTAGAGACCGGACTGGAGACCGGACTAGAGATCGAGACCGGACTAGAGACCGGACTAGAGACCGGACTAGAGACCGGACTAGAGACCGGACTAGAGACCGGACTAGAGACCGGACTAGAGACCGGACTAGAGACCGGACTAGAGACCGGACTAGAGACCGGACTGGAGACCGGACTAGAGACCGGACTGGAGACCGGACTAGAGACCGGACTAGAGACCGGACTGGAGACCGGACTAGAGATCGAGACCGGACTAGAGACCGGACTAGAGACCGGACTAGAGACCGGACTAGAGACCGGACTAGAGACCGGACTAGAGACCGGACTAGAGACCGGACTAGAGACCGGACTAGAGACCGGACTAGAGACCGGACTGGAGACCGGACTAGAGACCGGACTGGAGACCGGACTAGAGACCGGACTAGAGACCGGACTAGAGACCGGACTAGAGACCGGACTAGAGACTGAGACCGGACTAGAGACCGGACTAGAGACCGGACTAGAGACCGGACTAGAGACCGGACTAGAGACCGGACTAGAGACTGAGACCGGACTAGAGACCGGACTAGAGACCGGACTAGAGACCGGACTAGAGACCGGACTAGAGACTGGACTAGAGACTGAGACCGGACTAGAGACCGGACTAGAGACCGGACTAGAGACCGGACTAGAGACCGGACTAGAGACCGGACTAGAGACTGAGACCGGACTAGAGACCGGACTAGAGACCGGACTAGAGACCGGACTAGAGACCGGACTAGAGACCGGACTAGAGACCGGACTAGAGACCGGACTAGAGACCGGACTAGAGACCGGACTAGAGACCGGACTAGAGACCGGACTAGAGACCGGACTAGAGACCGGACTAGAGACCGGACTAGAGACCGGACTAGAGACCGGACTAGAGACTGAGACCGGACTAGAGACCGGACTAGAGACCGACTAGAGACCGGACTAGAGACCGGACTAGAGACCGGACTAGAGACCGGACTAGAGACCGGACTAGAGACCGGACTGGAGACCGGACTAGAGACCGGACTAGAGACCGGACTAGAGACCGGACTAGAGACCGGACTAGAGACCGGACTAGAGACTGGACTAGAGACCGGACTAGAGACCGGACTAGAGACCGGACTAGAGACCGGACTAGAGACCGGACTAGAGACCGGACTAGAGACCGGACTAGAGACCGGACTAGAGACCGGACTAGAGACCGGACTAGAGACCGGACTGGAGACCGGACTGGAGACCGGACTGGAGACCGGACTAGAGACCGGACTAGAGACCGGACTAGAGACCGGACTAGAGACCGGACTGGAGACCGGACTGGAGACCGGACTAGAGACCGGACTAGAGACCGGACTAGAGACCGGACTAGAGACCGGACTAGAGACCGGACTAGAGACCGGACTAGAGACCGGACTAGAGACCGGACTAGAGACCGGACTAGAGACCGGACTGGAGACCGGACTAGAGACCGGACTAGAGACCGGACTAGAGACCGGACTGGAGACCGGACTAGAGACCGGACTAGAGACCGGACTAGAGACCGGACTAGAGACCGGACTAGAGACCGGACTGGAGACCGGACTAGAGACCGGACTAGAGACCGGACTAGAGACCGGACTAGAGACCGGACTAGAGACCGGACTAGAGACCGGACTAGAGACCGGACTAGAGACCGGACTAGAGACCGGACTAGAGACCGGACTGGAGACCGGACTAGAGACAGAGCCAGACTAGAGATCGAGACCGGACTAGAGACCGAGACCAGACTAGAGACCGGACTAGAGACAGAGCCAGACTAGAGATCGAGACCGGACTAGAGATCGAGACCGGACTAGAGACCGGACTAGAGACCGGACTAGAGACCGGACTAGAGACAGAGCCAGACTAGAGATCGAGACCGGACTGGAGACCGGACTAGAGACCGGACTAGAGACAGAGCCAGACTAGAGATCGAGACTGGACTGGAGACCGGACTAGAGACCGGACTAGAGACCGGACTAGAGACCGGACTAGAGACCGGACTAGAGACCGGACTAGAGACCGGACTAGAGACTGGACTAGAGACCGGACTAGAGACCGGACTAGAGACCGGACTAGAGACCGGACTAGAGACCGGACTAGAGACCGGACTAGAGACCGGACTAGAGACCGGACTAGAGACCGGACTAGAGACTGGACTAGAGACCGGACTAGAGACCGGACTAGAGACCGGACTAGAGACCGGACTAGAGACCGGACTAGAGACCGGACTAGAGACCGGACTAGAGACCGGACTAGAGACCGGACTAGAGACCGGACTAGAGACCGGACTAGAGACCGGACTAGAGACTGAGACCGGACTAGAGACCGGACTAGAGACCGGACTAGAGACCGGACTAGAGACTGGACTAGAGACCGGACTAGAGACCGGACTAGAGACCGGACTAGAGACTGGACTAGAGACCGGACTAGAGACTGGACTAGAGACCGGACTAGAGACCGGACTAGAGACCGGACTAGAGACCGGACTAGAGACCGGACTAGAGACCGGACTAGAGACCGGACTAGAGACCGGACTAGAGACCGGACTAGAGACCGGACTAGAGACCGGACTAGAGACTGAGACACTTAATATGTGGTCTCGAGATCGGACTAGAGACCGAGACCAGACTAGAGACCGGACTAGAGACAGAGCCAGACTAGAGATCGAGACTGGACTGGAGACCGGACTAGAGACCGGACTAGAGACCGGACTAGAGACCGGACTAGAGACCGGACTAGAGACAGAGCCAGACTAGAGATCGAGACCGGACTGGAGACCGGACTAGAGACCGGACTAGAGACAGAGCCAGACTAGAGATCGAGACTGGACTGGAGACCGGACTAGAGACCGGACTAGAGACCGGACTGGAGACCGGACTAGAGACCGGACTAGAGACCGGACTGGAGACCGGACTAGAGACCGGACTAGAGACCGGACTGGAGACCGGACTAGAGACCGGACTAGAGACCGGACTAGAGACCGGACTAGAGACCGGACTAGAGACCGGACTAGAGACCGGACTAGAGACCGGACTAGAGACCGGACTAGAGACTGGACTAGAGACCGGACTAGAGACTGGACTAGAGACCGGACTAGAGACCGGACTAGAGACCGGACTAGAGACCGGACTAGAGACCGGACTAGAGACCGGACTAGAGACCGGACTAGAGACCGGACTAGAGACTGGACTAGAGACCGGACTAGAGACTGAGACCGGACTAGAGACCGGACTAGAGACCGGACTAGAGACCGGACTAGAGACTGAGACACTTAATATGTGGTCTCGAGATCGGACTAGAGACCGAGACCAGACTAGAGACCGGACTAGAGACAGAGCCAGACTAGAGATCGAGACTGGACTGGAGACCGGACTAGAGACCGGACTAGAGACCGGACTAGAGACCGGACTAGAGACCGGACTAGAGACAGAGCCAGACTAGAGATCGAGACCGGACTGGAGACCGGACTAGAGACCGGACTAGAGACCGGACTAGAGACCGGACTAGAGACCGGACTAGAGACCGGACTGGAGACCGGACTAGAGACCGGACTAGAGACCGGACTAGAGACCGGACTAGAGACCGGACTAGAGACCGGACTAGAGACCGGACTGGAGACCGGACTGGAGACCGGACTAGAGACCGGACTGGAGACCGGACTAGAGACCGGACTAGAGACCGGACTAGAGACCGGACTAGAGACCGGACTAGAGACCGGACTAGAGACCGGACTAGAGACCGGACTAGAGACCGGACTAGAGACCGGACTAGAGACCGGAGTAGAGACTGAGACCGGACTAGAGACCGGACTAGAGACCGGACTAGAGACCGGACTAGAGACCGGACTAGAGACTGGACTAGAGACCGGACTAGAGACCGGACTAGAGACCGGACTAGAGACCGGACTAGAGACCGGACTAGAGACCGGACTAGAGACCGGACTAGAGACCGGACTAGAGACTGGACTAGAGACCGGACTAGAGACTGAGACCGGACTAGAGACCGGACTGGAGACCGTACTAGAGACCGGACTAGAGACTGGACTAGAGACCGGACTAGAGACCGGACTAGAGACCGGACTAGAGACCGGACTAGAGACTGGACTAGAGACCGGACTAGAGACTGAGACCGGACTAGAGACCGGACTAGAGACCGGACTAGAGACCGGACTAGAGACTGGACTAGAGACCGGACTAGAGACCGGACTAGAGACCGGACTAGAGACCGGACTAGAGACCGGACTAGAGACCGGACTAGAGACCGGACTAGAGACCGGACTAGAGACCGGACTAGAGACCGGACTGGAGACCGGACTAGAGACCGGACTAGAGACTGAGACCGGACTAGAGACCGGACTGGAGACCGGACTAGAGACCGGACTAGAGACCGGACTAGAGACCGGACTAGAGACCGGACTAGAGACCGGACTAGAGACCGGACTAGAGACCGGACTAGAGACTGAGACCGGACTAGAGACCGGACTAGAGACCGGACTAGAGACCGGACTAGAGACTGGACTAGAGACCGGACTAGAGACTGAGACCGGACTAGAGACCGGACTAGAGACCGGACTAGAGACCGGACTAGAGACTGGACTAGAGACCGGACTAGAGACCGGACTAGAGACCGGACTAGAGACTGGACTAGAGACCGGACTAGAGACCGGACTAGAGACCGGACTAGAGACCGGACTAGAGACCGGACTAGAGACCGGACTGGAGACCGGACTAGAGACCGGACTAGAGACCGGACTAGAGACCGGACTAGAGACCGGACTAGAGACCGGACTAGAGACCGGACTAGAGACCGGACTGGAGACCGGACTAGAGACCGGACTAGAGACCGGACTAGAGACCGGACTAGAGACCGGACTAGAGACCGGACTAGAGACCGGACTAGAGACTGGACTGGAGGACTGGAGACCGGACTAGAGACCGGACTAGAGACCGGACTAGAGACCGGACTAGAGACCGGACTAGAGACCGGACTAGAGACCGGACTAGAGACCGGACTAGAGACCGGACTAGAGACCGGACTAGAGACCGGACTAGAGACCGGACTGGAGACCGGACTGGAGACCAGACTAGAGACTGAGACCGGACTAGAGACCGGACTAGAGACCGGACTAGAGACCGGACTAGAGACCGGACTAGAGACCGGACTAGAGACTGAGACCGGACTAGAGACCGGACTAGAGACCGGACTAGAGACCGGACTAGAGACTGAGACCGGACTAGAGACCGGACTAGAGACCGGACTAGAGACCGGACTAGAGACTGAGACCGGACTAGAGACCGGACTAGAGACCGGACTAGAGACCGGACTAGAGACTGAGACCGGACTAGAGACCGGACTAGAGACCGGACTAGAGACCGGACTAGAGACTGGACTAGAGACCGGACTAGAGACCGGACTAGAGACCGGACTAGAGACCGGACTAGAGACTGGACTAGAGACCGGACTAGAGACCAGACTAGAGACTGAGACCGGACTAGAGACTGAGACCGGACTAGAGACTGGACTAGAGACCGGACTAGAGACCGGACTAGAGACAGAGCCAGACTAGAGATCGAGACCGGACTAGAGACTGGACTAGAGACCGGACTAGAGACCGGACTAGAGACCGGACTAGAGACCGGACTAGAGACAGAGACCGGACTAGAGACCGGACTAGAGACTGAGACCGGACTAGAGACCGGACTAGAGACCGGACTAGAGACCGGACTAGAGACCGGACTAGAGACCGGACTAGAGACCGGACTAGAGACCGGACTAGAGACTGGACTAGAGACCGGACTAGAGACCGGACTAGAGACCGGACTAGAGACCGGACTAGAGACTGGACTAGAGACCGGACTAGAGACCAGACTAGAGACTGAGACCGGACTAGAGACTGAGACCGGACTAGAGACTGGACTAGAGACCGGACTAGAGACCGGACTAGAGACAGAGCCAGACTAGAGATCGAGACCGGACTAGAGACTGGACTAGAGACCGGACTAGAGACCGGACTAGAGACCGGACTAGAGACCGGACTAGAGACTGGACTAGAGACTGAGACCGGTCTCCAGTACTACAACACAGGTGGCCGTTTCCACGTTATCTCCCGACGTCCTCAGACATGGATGGACGTTGAATACTGACTTGTATCACGGGTGACCTGGCTGACCTGGCTGACCTGGCTGACCTGCTTACCTGGCTGACCTGGCTGACCTGGAGCAAGAGAAAGCAAAACAGCAGAAAGAACCAAAGAGAAGGAAGGAGGTGAAAAAAACAGAGAGAATTAAGAAATTAAAAGGCGTCTTGCTGAACCTCGGCTGCATCTAGACATTTCCTGAAAGGTGAAAGGGGTCAGAGGTTTTCTTAAAGGCAATTAATCACAATCACAAGACTGAAGGTGGGCGGGCCCTGACCAAGAGTCAGCCTTTGACATGGCAATGAGACAAGGGCTCAACCCCAAATCACACCCTATTCCCTTTTATTGTGCACTACTTTTGACCAGGGCTCGTAGGGTGTTATAGTGTGCCATTTGGGACACAGTAAGGTCTTCAACCCTGGGCTGATCGAGGTCAAGCATAGCCATCCCTGTGTACTTAGAGATAAATAAGTTATAGCAATCCCTGGCTTAGAGAAAGTCCTTCTAGTGAAAAAAAGTTGTGAGGATCTTAGTCAAACAGAAAAGTGACTACACCACCACAAAAAAAGTATTTGCGATGTAACAGAGAGTAAAAAAGTGAGACATTACAACAGTACTTCTGACTATATTACTTCATTGTTTAATGAGAAGCAACTGAGGCCTCATACTGAAACCTGGGCTGCGTCCCAAATGACAGCCTATTCCCTTTGTAGTAAACTACTTTTGACCAGGGCATATAGTGCACTATATTGGGAACAGGGTACTATTTGGGACGTATCCCTGGACTTTACCTCAGTAGACTGCTGATGGACCAATAAAGGTAGGATATAGTCTGTTTTACAGTCAATCCAGTAACGACCTCCCTTCTCCCTCCCTCCCTCCCTCCCTTCCCTATTCAAGACAGCTAAGACCTCTCCTCTCTCGCTGCCAACAGGATCTGAACTCCAACCATTAAACATCGGACTGAACATTTACAATATTAAACAGCTGAAAGGACAAAGTTACCGGTGCCGTCCCAAAGTCCAATGGGCTCTGGTCAAAGGTAGTGCACTGTATAGGGAACAGGGTGCCATTTGAGACTCAGGAGTTTCTGTACCCTCCACACACTTTGATATGAGCTCACACAGCAGGATCTGATCCATTATCCTTCACTCTGTTGTTACTGAAGCTGATCTATTAATATTAAAAGATTAGAACATGTTTGAAATGTCCTCCGTCAGCTGTGAGCTAAACACTCGTCCATTACCTGGCCGTGCAGAATGTTGAGGCGGCCAACAGCTTTGGGACAACAATCTGTCCGGAAAATATGAAATGTTGTATGGTAGTATGGTAGTATGGTAGTATGGTAGTATGGTAGTATGGTAGTATGGTAGTATGGTAGTATGGTAGTATGGTTGTATGGTTGTATGGTAGTATGGTAGTATGGTAGTATGGTTGTATGGTAGTATGGTAGTATGGTAGTATGAAACCAAACATGTTTTAGAGAATTTACTAATCCAAAATAAAAAATAAATAAAGGAAAGACGAAGCTTCTCTCTAGCTCTCTCTCTCTCTCTCTCTCTCTCTCTCTCTCTCTCTCTCTCTCTCTCTCTCTCTCTCTCTCTCTCTCTCTCTCTCTCTCTCTCTCTCTCTCTCTCTCTCTCTCTCTCTCTCTCTCTCTCTCTATTTCTCTCTCTCTGTCTGTCTCTCTCTCTCTCTGTTTCTCTCTCTCTCTGTCTCCATTTCTCTCTCTCTCGCTCTGTCTCTCTCTGTCTCTCTCTCGCTCTGTCTCTCTCTCTCTGTCTCTGTCTCTATTTCTCTCTCTCTCTCTCTCTCTGTCTGTCTCTGTCTCTGTCTCTCTCTCTCTCTATCTCCCACTCTCTCTCTCTTTATCTCTCTCTCTCTTGCTCTGTCTCCTCTCTCTCACTCCTCTCTTAGGCAAGAAGGCAGGGCTCATTGCGCAGGATGAGGATGAGGGGGCTTTTTTTAAACCAACCTAAAATATATTATCATTTTAATCAGTGAGGAGTGCAGAGGCATGCAAATAAGGTGTAAGATCTCAGCCAGAACGGTTATGAGCTCTGGAATGCAGTTTAATAAATCCGATTTTGGGAAAGGGACGAAGGAGGGTGTGTGTGTGTGTGTGTGTGTCTTCTTAATTTAGGGTCAGTCACAGTGGCCAGGCATTCTGCTACTGTGTACTCTCTGTTTAGGGCCAAATAGCGTTCCAATTTGCTCTGTTTTTTGGTTGATTTTTTCCACTAATTATCTTTCTGCTTTCTCATAATGTGGTTGTGTCTAAATGTGTTTCTGTCCTGGGACACTGTGGGGTCTGTTTGTTTCCGTGACCAGAGCCCCAGAACCAGCTGGCTGAGGGGACTCTTCTCTAGGTTCATCTCTCTGTAGGTGATGGCCAGAACCAGCTGGCTGAGGGGACTCTTCTCTAGGTTAATCTCTCTGTAGGTGATGGCCAGAACCAGCTGGCTGAGGGGACTCTTCTCTAGGTTAATCTCTCTGTAGGTGATGGCCAGAACCAGCTGGCTGAGGGGACTCTTCTCTAGGTTAATCTCTCTGTAGGTGATGGCCAGAACCAGCTGGCTGAGGGGACTCTTCTCTAGGTTAATCTCTCTGTAGGTGATGGCCAGAACCAGCTGGCTGAGGGGACTCTTCTCTAGGTTAATCTCTCTGTAGGTGATGGCCAGAACCAGCTGGCTGAGTGGACTCTTCTCTAGGTTAATCTCTCTGTAGGTGATGGCCAGAACCAGCTGGCTGAGGGGACTCTTCTCTAGGTTAATCTCTCTGTAGGTGATGGCCAGAACCAGCTGGCTGAGGGGACTCTTCTCTAGGTTCATCTCTCTGTAGGTGATGGCCAGAACCAGCTGGCTGAGGGGACTCTTCTCTAGGTTCATCTCTCTGTAGGTGATGGCCAGAACCAGCTGGCTGAGGGGACTCTTCTCTAGGTTAATCTCTCTGTAGGTGATGGCCAGAACCAGCTGGCTGAGGGGACTCTTCTCTAGGTTCATCTCTCTGTAGGTGATGGCTTTGTGGTGGAATACGTGGGCATTGCATCCTTTTAGGTGGTTGTAGTATTTAACAGCACTTTTCTGGATTTTGATAACTAGCGGGTATAGTCCTAATTCCCGCAGGTCTGTGAGAGTGTCTTGCTGGTCTGGGCGGGGTGTCCATTGATCTGTTGCTCCTGGTGCTGCAGTTGAGGGCGATGTCCTTTAGGGTCCTGGCGAAAGTCTCTTTCTCTCTCTCTCTCGCTCTCTCTCTCTCTCTCTCTCTCTCTCTGTCTCTCTCTCTCTCTCTCTCTCTGTCTCTCTCTCTCTCTCTCTCTCTCTCTCTCTCTCTCTCTCTCTCTCTCTCTCTCTCTCTCTCTCTCTCTCTCTCTCTCTCTCTCTCTCTCTCTCTCTCTCTCTCTCTCTCTCTCTCTCTCTCTCTCTCTCTCTCTCTCTCTCTCTCTCTCTCTCTCTCTCTCTCTCTCTCTCTCTCTCTCTCTCTCTCTCTCTCTCTCTCTCTCTCTCTCTCTCTCTCTCTCTCTCTCTCTCTCTCTCTCTCTCTCTCTGTCTCTCTCTCTCTCTCTCTCTCTCTCTATAAAAGAGTTTCAGGCCTTAACATGGTTATTTGATAAAGACAACTCACAAAAAAGTGCTTTGTTATCATCTATGGTACGTTTTCACTCATCAATATTTCGATAAAGTAAAGAGTTGAAAGCCTCATGCATATCTAGCCATCCCCCACACGTCCCCAAAACATGACCACACAGACTGTCAGTCTAAACTCAAACCACTTAGAAGACAGCCTGTTCTGTTCTACCAGATTCTGTAGCCCAGCAACCATTAGTCACAGGACCATCCGTCCCCTGGTCACCAGGCCTGGTCAGTATGTACTTGGCTGTGATTTGCATGACCATGGTTTACCCGACGTTTACATCGTACTCGTGAGTCGTTTAGCGGACGCTCTTATCCAGAGAGAGTTAGTGCATTCATCGCGTATTACAGTAACATATACAGTAACTCCCCCTTAAAGAGCTTTAGGAGAAGACAGTTCCAAATGGCACCCTATTCCCTATATAATGTATTATTACCCACTACTACCCTTAGGGCTCGGATCAAAAGTAGTGCACTATAAAGGGAACAGAGTGCTATTTGGAAAGGCACCCCCGGAGGATCTTGGGAGAGGTGTTCCTCCTGTGTCCTCCCTGCCTGTCACCCCACCGGGATGAGACATGATGTATGGGGACGGTGTTGATCGACTACTTTGCAGGACGTCAAATCAGATGAAACGGTCTCTCTCTCCATCACGTTATAAATCACCCACTGAGATGTAGAGGAATGTGTTTTCACTTTCTACAATAAATCACCGTTATCCTTCATCTAAGAGTCAATTAGCCAAGGCGCAACAAATGGCTCTGGCTATAACCTTGAGGACTGGGGATGGTGATCCATTCAGAGAGGCTGGCCTTTAAAATGAACATACCCTAGATTTGTATTCAGTGGTGGAAAAAGTACCCAATTGTCGTACTTGAGTAAAAGTAAAGATACCTTAATAGAAAAGTTAGCTAGGAATTAGGGTTAATTAACATGCTAAGTAGTTGGATAGCTACTCATTATACTTCCACCCCACTTTAGTTTTTGCCTTAACATTTTTATCCAGAGCGACTTACAGGAGCAATCTAGGTTGCGTGCCTTGATCAAGGGCACATTGACAGATCTTTTCAACTTGTCGGCTCGGGATTCAAACAAGCGGACTTTTTCGTTTACTGGCCCAATGCTCTTAACCGCTAGGCTACCTGCCGCCCTTAAGTAAGCATCTGTCTTACATACCATACTAGTATGAGTGTTTACGTCTAGTCTATGAGACCAGTCTGTACTAAAATGGTCTTTGAAAGAAATAGTAACTTATGTTTTATTTCATTGACATTCCTGATAATTGACTGTAGAGCAAAACAACCGACGTGTACGTGTTCGTGAGAGTCTCACCATTCCACAGCGGGGTCATATCAGTGTGTAGCCCCAAACTGTTCGGATGCTACAGACAAAAGTCGGCAGATCGGCTGTACCGACTTCAGACGAGTCCCAAGACGCTTGTCGTAGAGCAAGACGGAGAACACCATCGTGTTCGTGAGAATCTCGTCTTTCCATAGAGGGGTAATAATAGTTTCTGGACCAAACCATTCGGACGCTACAGACGATTCTGTGAGAAGACCAATTTTTTCCGATGTCTCATGGTCTGACCAACACCGCTCTTGCTCTGTCACCTTTCACCGCAGATGAGGAAGTGTGACATAGGCGGAGGTGATGGATTGAGATGCATCCAATAAAAATAAAAATAAACAGATATCTCTAGCTTAAACTGACAGATTTTTCAGGGGATTTTTTTGTTATGCTAATTAGATTACCGCGGGGCACGGACATCGACCTTAGGGGGTTTTAAGTAACCATCTGTCTTATGTAACCAAGCATAACATATCATACTAATTTGAGCGTCTCGGATTTACCTTTACTACGTTGTCTAGTCTATGAGACCAGGCTGTACTAACATGGTCTTGAAAGAAATAGTGACTTATGAGATAATTTATTCATTTCATTTCATTGACATTCCTGTGTATGATGATTGGGTACCACAGTATGAGTCATAATACCCAAAGAAACTAGCGGTAAAACCCGGAAATGGTTCCAATCGTTTTTTTCACCATTCATTTTTTGCGTCTGGGATTTTAGAACCCCTTCATATAAGGTCTGTGTTTCGTGTGTACCCTGCCGTGAAGTTTTGATATCCGTGCAAATCTCTCGGGGACAAGGTAACTTTCATCATTATAATCGCCTGTAATCACACCCCCAAAAAATGAAATGCTAATAACCCGCTAATGTGAACTACACATCTTGTTGCAAGCTTTAACGTCATCCCTCAAGCACATTTCTCAATGCAAACCCATTGACAAGTAGCATGTAACCTAGCAAGTATATCTCTGGTAAATAATTGATATCGTGTTTCTTGTGTTTATTCTTGTTTGGCATTTTTTCAAATGACCTAGCTAGCTACCTTAGCATTTTTTAATTACTCATTTTTTTTTTATTAACCTCTGTCTGGCCTTTGTAGTGAACTAGCTAACCTTAGTTAATCAGCAGCAAGGATGGGTCTGTGCTGCTGTATGTACCGGATTATAACCACCGCCTGGTATAGAGGTCCTGGATGCCAGGAAGCGATGTACTGGGCCGTACGCACTACCCTCTGTAACCATTACTCCGATAAGCACATGTGCATTTTATCATTTTCGGATGTCTGTAATCGAGAGGCATCGCTGGATCCATGTGATTTGGTAAGCCCTGTTTGCTACAGTAGCTGCTAACAAGCAATTTTGGTTAGCTCAAAGATATGAGGTTAGCTAGGTGAGCTAATACAAACCGACTGTAGTTACTTGTACAACACACGTTACCTTCCTTAAAAATAAAAAAATAAACACCCTATGCTGACATAATGATTGTTGTGACTATCTAGCTAGCTAAATATATCCAGGTGGGCTAGCTAGTTAGGCACCTTGGTTGGCTAGTTAGCTACATTAGCTACAGTCAAATTGGCTAGCTACAGTGAGGGAAAAAAGTATTTGCTCCCCTGCTGATTTTGTACGTTTGCCCACTGACAAAGAAATGATCAGTCTATAATTTTAATGGTAGGTTTATTTGAACAGTGAGAGACCAAAAAATCCAGAAAAACGCATGTCAGAAATGTTATAAATTGATTTGCATTTTAATGAGGGAAATAAGTATTTTACCCCCTCTCAATCAAAAAGATTTCTGGCTCCCAGGTGTCTTTTATACAGGTAACGAGCTGAGATTAGGAGCACACTCTTAAAGGCAGTGCTCCTAATCTCAGCTTGTTACCTGTATAAAAGATACCTGTCCACAGAAGCAATCAATCAATCAGATTCCAAACTCTCCACCATGGCCAAGACCAAAGAGCTCTCCAAGGATGTCAGGGACAAGATTGTAGACCTACACAAGGCTGGAATGGGCTACAAGACCATCGCCAAGCAGCTTGGTGAGAAGGTGACAACAGTTGGTGCGATTATTCGCAAATGGAAGAAACACAAAATAACTGTCAATCTCCCTCGGCCTGGGGCTCCATGCAAGATCTCACCTTGTGGAGTTGCAATGATCATGAGAACGGTGAGGAATCAGCCCAGAACTATACGGGAGGATCTTGTCAATGATCTCAAGGCAGCTGGGACCATAGTCACCAAGAAAACAATTGGTAACACAGTACGCCGTGAAGGACTGAAATCCTTCAGCGCCCGCAAGTTCCCCCTGCTCAAGAGAGCACATAGGGCCGTCTGAAGTTTGCCAATGAACATCTGAATGATTCAGAGGAGAACTGGGTGAAAGTGTTGTGGTCAGATGAGACCAAAATCGAGCTCTTTGGCATCAACTCAACTCGCTGTGTTTGGAGGAGGAGGAATGCTGCCTATGACCCCAAGAACACCATCCCCACTGTCAAACATGGAGGTGGAAACATTATGCTTTGGGGGTGTTTTTCTGCTAAGGGGACAGGACAAATTCACTGCATCAAAGGGACGATGGACGGGCCATGTACCGTCAAATCTTGGGTGAGATCCTCCTTCCCTCAGCCAGGGCATTGAAAATGGGTCGTGGATGGGTATTCCAGCATGACAATGACCCAAATCACATGGCCAAGGCAACAAAGGAGTGGCTCAAGAAGAAGCACATTAAGGTCCTGGAGTGGCCTAGCCAGTCTCCAGACCTTAATCCCATAGAGAATCTGTGGAGGGAGCTGAAGGTTCGAGTTGCCAAACGTCAGCCTCGAAACCTTAATGACTTGGAGAAGATCTGCAAAGAGGAGTGGGACAAAATCCCTCCTGAGATGTGTGCAAACCTGGTGGCCAACTACAAGAAACGTCTGACCTTTGTGATTGCCAACAAGGGTTTTGCCACCAAGTACTAAGTCATGTTTTGCAGAGGGGTCAAATACTTATTTCCCTCATTAAAATGCAAATCAATTCATAACATTTTTGACATGCGTTTTTCTGGATTTTGTTGTTGTTATTCTGTCTCTCACTGTTCAAATAAACCTACCATTAGAATTATAGACTGATCATGTCTTTGTCAGTGGGCAAATGTACAAAATCAGCAGGGGATCAAATACTTTTTTCCCTCACTGTGGCTCACAAAGAACTTGTGGGCTCAATGTTTTCCCATACAAAGTACATCTGTTGTACATGACTAATCAAATGTCCTGTGAAGTCAGTAATAGATGTCAGCAGGGATGGGAATTAATCTAATACTTTTCAGACTGGGCTAGTAGAAAATGTGCCAAACTAGCCTGACAGAGCAGTGAAATTCTGCATTTACAAACATCGCATGCCACAGATTTAGGACCTGAATGTAGAGATCGTGGTCTGCTGGCCAGTGGCCAAAATCCTTATGTTACATCCCTGCATGTCAGGCCTTTTCAGACGATCCCCCTATCACTGTTGGTCCTCCTCAGTGACCTCACATCCCCCTATCACTGTTGGTCCTCCTCAGTGACCTCACATCCCCCTATCACTGTTGGTCCTCCTCAGTGACCTCACATCCCCCTACCACTGTTGGTCCTCCCCAGTGACCTCACATCCCCCTATCACTGTTGGTCCTCCTCAGTGACCTCACATCCCCCTACCACTGTTGGTCCTCCTCAGTGACCTCACATCCCCCTATCACTGTTGGTCCTCCTCAGTGACCTCACATCCCCCTATCACTGTTGGTCCTCCTCAGTGACCTCACATCCCCCTACCACTGTTGGTCCTCCTCAGTGACCTCACATCCCCCTATCACTGTTGGTCCTCCTCAGTGACCTCACATCCCCCTATCACTGTTGGTCCTCCTCAGTGACCTCACATCCCCCTATCACTGTTGGTCCTCCTCAGTGACCTCACATCCCCCTATCACTGTTGGTCCTCCTCAGTGACCTCACATCCCCCTATCACTGTTGGTCCTCCTCAGTGACCTCACATCCCCCTATCACTGTTGGTCCTCCTCAGTGACCTCACATCCCCCTATCACTTTTAGTCCTCCTCAGTGACCTCACATCCCCCTATCACTGTTGGTCCTCCTCAGTGACCTCACATCCCCCTATCACTGTTGGTCCTCCTCAGTGACCTCACATCCCCCTATCACTGTTGGTCCTCCTCTGACCTCACATCCCCCTATCACTGTTGGTCCTCCTCAGTGACCTCACATCCCCCTATCACTGTTGGTCCTCCTCAGTGACCTCACATCCCCCTATCACTGTTGGTCCTCCTCAGTGACCTCACATCCCCCTACCACTGTTGGTCCTCCTCAGTGACCTCACATCCCCCTATCACTGTTGGTCCTCCTCAGTGACCTCACATCCCCCTATCACTGTTGGTCCTCCTCAGTGACCTCACATCCCCCTATCACTGTTGGTCCTCCTCTGACCTCACATCCCCCTATCACTGTTGGTCCTCCTCAGTGACCTCACATCCCCCTATCACTGTTGGTCCTCCTCAGTGACCTCACATCCCCCTATCACTGTTGGTCCTCCTCAGTGACCTCACATCCCCCTATCACTGGTCCTCCTCAGTGTCCTCACATCCCCCTATCACTGTTGGTCCTCCTCAGTGACCTCACATCCCCCTATCACTGTTGGTCCTCCTCAGTGACCTCACATCCCCCTATCACTGTTGGTCCTCCTCTGACCTCACATCCCCCTATCACTGTTGGTCCTCCCCAGTGACCTCACATCCCCCTATCACTGTTGGTCCTCCTCAGTGACCTCACATCCCCCTATCACTGTTGGTCCTCCTCAGTGACCTCACATCCCCCTATCACTGTTGGTCCTCCTCTGACCTCACATCCCCCTATCACTGTTGGTCCTCCTCAGTGACCTCACATCCCCCTATCACTGGTCCTCCTCAGTGACCTCACATCCCCCTATCACTGGTCCTCCTCAGTGACCTCACAGCCCCCTATCACTGTTGGTCCTCCTCAGTGACCTCACATCCCCCTATCACTGTTGGTCCTCCTCAGTGACCTCACATCCCCCTATCACTGTTGGTCCTCCTCAGTGACCTCACATCCCCCTATCACTGTTGGTCCTCCTCAGTGACCTCACATCCCCCTATCACTGTTGGTCCTCCTCAGTGACCTCACATCCCCCTATCACTGTTGGTCCTCCTCAGTGACCTCACATCCCCCTATCACTGTTGGTCCTCCTCAGTGACCTCACATCCCCCTGTCACTGTTGGTCCTCCTCAGTGACCTCACGGCTGAGGGTTTTAACTTTCTTGAGAATTAGAATCAGAAGTACAGTCATATAGATCATGGTATATCTCATCGCAATACTTCAGTTCTTTGGGCAAATAGTACCCTAGACTGTCCTGATCATCTAGTTGAGCATTCCAGATAATTTCTCCATCCCAGCAGAATGTCCCATCCACATGGTAGGATTTTAGAATGTGCAGATAGACTAAAGCCCAGTCTATTGTACTGTTACTATAGTCTGTGGGTTATGGTATTTTAATATACATGTTACCATTTTACTAATCAACCTAGATAGCGAGTAAAATTAACTTTTTTGGAGGGTCTTTCAGACGGGTGGACCGGAAACCCAGTGACAACACTTGGGTCGGCAGTTTTCCGTTTTGAAAGAGAAATGGCCTTTCATTTACCAGAAAAGGTAGCTCATCCACCATGGCAGAAGAGGAGGATCCAGACTCATCCACCATGGCAGAAGAGGAGGATCCAGACTCATCCACCATGGCAGAAGAGGAGGATCCAGACTCATCCACCATTGCAGAAGAGGAGGATCCAGACTCATCCACCATGGCAGAAGAGGAAGTTCCAGACTCATCCACCATGGCAGAAGAGGAGGATCCAGACTTATCCACCATGGCAGAAGAGGAGGATCCAGACTCATCCACCATGGCAGAAGATTCCAAGATGGCGTAGCAGTGCGGTCGCGGTTTTATTCATTGTCCTAGTGTAAATATCCCGTTTCTTGTTTTTTTGTCTATTTTGTATATATTTCTAAATTTTTACTTTTCATTCTTTAACTAAATATACTTTCCTGCAACCCGCCTCACCCAACGTGGAAAGGATTCTATTATTTCTTTATAACTTTCATCAAGAACCTTAAGCTGAAACTAGTGTAGCTGCAACTGAATGGCTACTTGCTATTAGTCACCGTTAGCGTCTTCACCATTGTCCGTGGCCTACACTATCCACCAGCCAGCTCTAGCTCTAGCCTGGACAATTCGTCGGCCAGTCTGCACAGCGTGCTATCGACCCAGAGCTTATTGGACTTTCTGCCGGAATCACTGGACCCTAGCGCCGGATCATCGCAACCAGCTAGCTAGCTGCAACCTGTTGTTGGCTAATTACCATTGCCCTATAGCAAGCACCAGTTAGCCTTGAGCTAGCCTCAGGCCCATCTCCCGGCTATCTACCTCTCTGTCAACCGGACGGGACCTCCTAGTGTTGACACTGAGCCTCGCCGATCCAACACGACTTGTTTGCCGACGAAATCGTCTGATGTGGTTTCAACAGGCTTCCCGTTGCGACGACCACGAAGATCCATCTGCCAGCCCCGGCCCGCTAACACACGCAAACTACAACTGTACTCCCTGCTAGCTGTGCTGAAGCACCAATTTGAACTGCTCTCGGACTCACATATTGCTGTTCACTGGACCTTATGATCACTCAGCTGCACAGCTGATGCCTGCTGGACTGTTCCTTTACACGGTACCCTGTCCTGTTTATTCTGTTTAGCCTCAGCCCAAACGTTATCGCTATTACCAGTTGTTGTCTTAGCTCTCTCTAATAACACCTGTGATTGCTTTATGCCTCTCTCCCATGTCAATATGCCTTGCTTATTGCTGTTTCGCTTATTTCTTATTGTACTATTTCACTGTAGATCCCCCAGCCAAGCTAAACCTGCCTTAGATAGCTCCTTTGTCCCACCCCCCATACACGCGGAGACCGACTCAATTGGTGCCTCCAGTGATGCTATCTCTTTCATTGTTACCCAACGCTTAGGGTTACCTGAACTGTACTCATATCCTTCCATATCCTTTTCTGTACATAATGCCCTGAATCTTTTCTACAACGCCCGGAGAACTGCCCCCTTTATTCTATGTACCCAACGCACTAGAAGACCAGTTCTTAAAGCCTTTAGTCGTATCCTTATTCTAGTCCTCCTCTGTTCCTCTGGTGATGTAGAGGCTAACCCAGGCCCTGCAGCCCCCAGTATCACTCCTACTCCCCAGGAGCTATCATTTGTTGACTTCTGTAACCGTAAAAGCCTTGGTTTTCTGCACGTAAATATCAGAAGCCTCCTTCCTAAGTTTGAGTTATTCACTGTGTTAGCACACTCCGCCAACCCTGATGTTCTAGCAGTGTCTGAATCCTGGCTTAGGAAGGCCACCAAAAATTCTGAAATGTCCATCCCCAACTATAACATTTTCCGTCTAGATAGAACTGCCAAAGGGGGTGGAGTTGCAATCTACTGTAGAGAGAGCCTGCAGAGCTCTATCATACTATCCAGGTCTGTGCCCAAACAGTTTGAGCTTCTACTTCTAAAAATCCACCTTTCCAGAAATACATCTCTCACTGTTGCCGCATGCTACAGACCCCCCTCAGCCCCCAGCTGTGCCCTGGACACCATATGTGAATTGATTGCCCCCCATCTATCCTCAGAGTTCGTACTGCTTGGTGACCTAAATTGGGATATGCTTAACACCCCGGCCATCCTACAATCTAAACTAGATGCCCTCAATCTCACACAAATTATCAACGAACCTACCAGGTACAACCCTAAATCCGTAAACATGGGTACCCTCATAGATATCATCCTGACTAACTTACCCTCTAAATACACCTCCGCTGTCTTCAACCAGGATCTCAGCGATCACTGCCTTATTGCCTGCGTCCGTAACGGGTCCGTGGTCAAACGACCACCCCTCATCACTGTCAAACGCTCCCAAAAACACTTCAGCGAGCAGGCCTTCCTAATTGACCTGGCCCAGGTATCCTGGATGGATATAGATCTCATTCCGTCAGTAGAGGATGCCTGGTTGTTCTTTAAAAGTAATTTCCTCTCAATCTTAAATAAACATGCCCCATTCAAAAAATACAGAACTAAGAACAGATATAGCCCCTGGTTCTCCTCAGACTTGACTGCCCTTGACCAGCACAAAAATATCCTGTGGCGTACTGCATTAGCATCAAATAGCCCCCGCGATATGCAAATTTTCAGGGAAGTTAGGAACCAATATACACAAGCAGTTAGGAAAGCAAAGGTTAACTTTTTCAAACAGAAATTTACATCCTGTAGCACTAACTCCAAAAAGTTTTGGGACACTGTAAAGTCCATGGAAAATAAGAGCACTTCCTCCCAGCTGCCCACTGCACTGAGGCTAGGAAACACTATCACCACCGATAAATCTACAATAATCGAGAATTTCAACAAGCATTTTGCTACGGCTGGCCATGCTTTCCACCTGGCTACCACTACCCCGGCCACCAGCTCTGCACCCTCTGCTGCAACTTGCCCATACCCCCCCCGCTTCTCCTTCACACAAATCCAGACAGCTGATGTTCTGAAAGAGCTGCAAAATCTGGACCCCTACAAATCATCTGGGCTAGACAATCTGGACCCTTTCTTTCTAAAACTAGCCGCCGAAATTGTCGCAACCCCTATTACTAGCCTGTTCAACCTCTCTTTCGTAACGTCTGAGATGCCCAGAGATTGGAAAGCTGCCGCGGTCATCCCCCTCTTCAAAGGGGGTGACACTCTAGATCCAAACTGTTACAGACCCATATCCATCCTGCCCTGCCTTTAAAAAGTTTTTGAAAGCCAAGCCTGGTCCTCACTACATATTTGTCGCCAAACCCACTGGCTCCAGGCCATCTATAAATCACTGCTAGGCAAATCCCGGCCTTATCTTAGCTCATTGGTCACCATAGCAACACCCACCCGTAGTATGCGCTCCAGCAGGTATATCTCACTGGTCATCCCCAAAGCCAACACCTCCTTTGGCCGCCATTCCTTCCAGTTCTCTGCTGCCAATGACTGGAACAAATTGCAAAAATCTCTGAAGCTGGAGACACTTATCTCCCTCACTAACTTTAAGCATCAGTTGTCAGAGCACCTTACCGATCACTGCACCTGTACACAGCCCATCTGAAATTAGCCCGCCCAACTACTTCATCCCTATATTGTTATTTATTTTGCTCATTTGTACGCCAGTATCTCTATTTGCACATCATCTCTTGCACATCTATCATTCCAGTGTTAATACTAATTGTAATAATTTTGCACTAGTCTATTTATTGCCTTACCTCCATAACTTGCTACATTTGCACACACTGTATATATATTTATTTCTGTTGTATTTTTGACTTTGTTTTGTTTTACCCCATATGTAACACTGTGTTGTTGTTTTTATCGCACTGCTTTGCTTTATCTTGGCCAGGTCGCAGTTGTAAATGAGAACTTGTTCTCAACTGGTTTACCTGGTTAAATAAAGGTGAAATAAAAAATAAAAATAAAATAAAGAGGAGGTTCCAGACTCATCCACCATTGCAGAAGAGGAGGATCCAGACTCATCCACCATTGCAGAAGAGGAGGATCCAGACTCATCCACCATGGCAGAAGAGGAGGATCCAGACTCATCCACCATTGCAGAAGAGGAGGATCCAGACTCATCCACCATGGCAGAAGAGGAGGATCCAGACTCATCCACCATTGCAGAAGAGGAGGATCCAGACTCATCCACCATTGCAGAAGAGGAGGATCCAGACTCATCCACCATGGCAGAAGAGGAGGATCCAGACTCATCCACCATGGCAGAAGAGGAGGATCCAGACTCATCCACCATGGCAGAAGAGGAAGCTCCAGACTCATCCACCATGGCAGAAGATGAAGATCCAGACTCATCCACCATGACAGAAGAGGAGGATCCAGACTCATCCACCATGGCAGAAGAGGAGGATCCAGACTCATCCACCATTGCAGAAGAGGAGGATCCAGACTCATCCACCATGACAGAAGAGGAAGTTCCAGACTCATCCACGATGGCAGAAGAGGAGGATCCAGACTCATCCACCATGGCAGAAGAGGAGGATCCAGACTCATCCACCATGGCAGAAGAGGAAGTTCCAGACTCATCCACCATGGCAGAAGAGGAGGTTCCAGACTCATCCACCATGGCAGAAGAGGAGGTTCCATGCCCCTCGGCCACTGAAGAATATAGTAGGCTGCACAGTTGCAGAATGTTCTCACTGAGGTGCATCTTGAGGAAACATTACCGCAGTTGAAGGTTCTACATGAGAATCAGCTGTACACCTGCAACAGGTATTCCGCATCACAGCTGTCTGATAAAGTACATAGGATGGAAACAGGACTTCCGGACAAAGACATGTTCAACATCGTTGTTGAATACTTGGAACGTTACATGGACTGCGTTGTCTACTTTGCCAAGTGGAGTGTCGAGATGCTGTCATTTGAGGATAAAGTGTTTATGGCGGTTATGAAGTTGGGTCACTGCTACACTACCTTGCACCTGGCTCAACTATTCCATTGTAGTGCAAGCACTGTCCGCAATGTTACCATCGCTTTCATTCACGTGATCCACAAACTCTTTTTCATTAGCCTCATGAAGATTGTTCCAGGTCAGGAGAAGAACAAAACGTGCTTGCCTGCATCTTTTCAGGGGTCCAGCAGAAGCTGCAGGATGGTCATTGACTGTGCTGACATAGAAGTTGCTTCTCCAAGTCCAATGGATCTGCAGAAGCAAACCTACTCGGTGTACTGCTCAATACACTCCTTCAAGCTACTCCTGGGAGTTGCACCTAATGGGGTGAGAACATACTGCAGAGATCTGTATCCAGGATCTGTGTCAGACAAAGACATTGTCCAGAAGTCAGGGTTTGAAAAGATCTAGACGTCTGGAGACATGATTTTGGCAGTTAAAGGCTTCTTGATCCAGAGCTTGATGCCTGCAGGAGTCACTGTGAACATTACTCCATTCCTGAACCACAGAAGCTTCACAGATAGTGAGATACATCTCACAAAAGACATAGCAAGAAACAGGATCCATGTTGAGAGGGAAAATTATTGACTAAAAGATCGAAAAATCCTGAGATTCATCCCACCTTATCTTTGTTGTTATAGTAATGTCCTGCTGCAGTCTTGCTGTGCTTGTAAACCTCCAAGACCCACTCATCAGAGAAGTAGCTGTTGATTGGGAAAAAACAAAACAAAAACAATGAGGAATGAGGATTGGGTGTTGAGGGACCACTTGCCACATTATCCAAGGTGGGTTTGTATTATGATAAACAATGTATTCTCTGTCCAGATAAAGATGTTGATACAGCATTTTAAAAGACCCACCACTGACCTAATGTCTCTGTTTTCTGTCCAGATAAAGATGTTGATACAGCATTGAAAAAGACCCACCACTGACCACGCCTCTTTTTTTTTCCAGTCCAACAGGAGTGCATCCCTCAGACCGTCTGGTGCCTGGACATCCTGTACCCGTGTGATCAGAGCACGAGTGTCCAGTTTTTGGAGACTACAGCACATCGAGCATGTGGACGGACAGGTCAGTAACTCATAAAATACGATACAATATTGTATAAAACATGGACTTTGTAGAGGCATGGAAACTGACTATGTCCCCTTTTCCCCATGTTTTAGACATGAGGCGTGGCATGCGGAACATCAGTGCATGATCAACGCCACACTCAGCAAGGAGATCTGCTGGAAGTCTCCCGTCCTGCATTTACCAGAAAAGGGAATCTACACAACAAAGGGGGTCAGAAATCATTTAAACATCACAGGTATAAATTCCCACTGTGCCCGTAATAAAATGCAATGTGAATTGTGTTTTACTACTGAATGAAACTGTGAGGAGATGCACAGACCAGCCTTTGTGATTGAACTTACGTTGACAACATTACTTTAGTTGGCTGCTTTGAGCAAAACCCGTATGTAATATAACCTATTCTGGGAGCCTAGTGTGTGTGTATGAACTATGTGGAATATTTCTGGACCATTGGCTTCCCTGAAAACGGGCAGTGACAGGAGGAGCAATAGGAGTCTGTCAGAGGTCAGAGGTCGTCACACCGGATGGGGGATGGCGATGGAGGCTTTGAACCAAGAAGAAGAATGAAGAAGCAGATGTTCCTTCCAGTGATGTGGAGCTGCACTAAGACATGGTGCCAGTAGGGATGGTCTTCACGGAGGCTGTAGAACCCTCCCTCCTTGATATATAAATCCTTCGACTTCACTGCCGCTTCATTGGTAAGGTCCCTTGTGCCATAGGGACACTTGACCTCCACCGCTGCTGTGGTGCCACCAGACCATGACCCCGTGACCCAAAGCCCTGCACATCCATCCCTGTAGCCATGTTGAATGCCTTGATGACCTCCTCTTCGCTCTCTTTACAGACACCATTGTACATAGACAATATTATACTGATATGTAGGCTATGTGTGACGCTTTAAACGTTGGCAAAAGTATGAAAAAATACAAAATACTAAAAATGTATGCACTCACTAACTGTAAGTGGCTCTGGATAAGAGCGTCTGCTAAATGACTAACATATAAATGTAAATGTAATGTATTTCAGTCCACTACTAATGTTCTGTACTATGTCATGTTTCATGTGGACCCAGGAAGAGTAGCTGATGCTTTTGCAGTGGCTAATGGGGATCCTAATAAATACCAAATACCAACAACCCATCCTACGACTGTGAACACCTTGAAATGCATTTGTTGTAGTAAATGTGCTATATAAAGGAAGTTTGATTTGATTGATGACATTACAGCTGTAGAATATTTCACAAACTGTAATTTCCACATGAGGACAAGTGCAGTTTTTCCATAAATTTTTAATTGATAACTTGGGATTTTAGCACTTGACATATCAAGCCTATAGTGGGAAGGTTCCTCCTCCCGAGTGGCGCAGTGGTCTAAGGCTCTCTGTGACACTAGAGATCCTGGTTCGAATCCAGGCTCTGTCGTAGCCGGCCGTGACCGGGAGACCCATGGGGGTAGGCGCACAATTGGCCCAGCGTCGTCCAGGGTAGGGGAGGGAGTGACCGGCAGGGATGTAGCTCAGTTGGTAGAGCATGGCGTTTGCAACGCCAGGGTTGTGGGTTCGATTCCCACAGGGGGCCAGTATAAAAAAGAATGTATGCACTCACTAACTGTAAGTCGCTCTGGATAAGAGCGTCTGCTAAATGACTAAAAAAATAAATAATGTAAAAATATAAATCAAGACTGTGTGAATGCATGTACCACTCTGAATAAATGAATACTGTGCCTCTGAAGATTTGTCTCTGATCATGAAACTACAATACAGGCTGGATGTCTAAACTAAGCCAATTCTGAACGTCAATAGATCTTTAGATGAATTCTCATCAATGACAACATTCTAGAACTGAGTAATCACTCATCTGAGTCTGGTATCCTGGATAATCTGGTTAATGATTCTATAATTGATTAAGTGTCTCTTTCCTTGTAGAACGATGGCAGCTGTATAGAACACATTGTATTGCTAACATGCTCAAACTTAATAGCTACACTCACCGACACAGGTTAAACTTTATCCCTCACGCTGGCCCTGACAAAACCAGTACGTTGGCTCTCACTGTAGCTGCACGTCTCCACATGGTCAGACTCCCCTTTAAATGCTCTGAGGCTCATCCTTGAAGAGGTTGAGCCACAAGGTCTGAAATAGAAACCAACGTCAACAGACTCTATAAACTAGTATCTAGGTTAAAGTAAAACAAAAATGATTGTTTGATCGACTGCTCTAATAACTAGCTAGCTAAAGTGTAGTAAGTGGCTGGCTAAGACAGAGAAAGGGGGTGGAAATTCATGGTTTGGGCACAGAAGGTCTCTGGGCACAGAAGGTCTCTGATCTCGCTGGTGAACAGTAGCTGACAGTGTCGACTAGAGATGACCTACAGGAGCTTCCTGCAGAAATTTGTAGTCTTGCTGAGGTCTTCTCTGATGCTAATTAGCCTACACGAAACACAGACCGTATATGAAGTACACTGCATGGCCAAAAGTATGTGGACATACCTGCTCGTCGAACATCTCATTCCAAAATCATGGGCATTAATATGGAGTTGGTCCCCCCCTTTGCTGCTATAACAGCCTCCACTCTTCTGGGAAGGCTTTCCACTAGATGTTGGAACATTGCTTCCATTCAGCCACAAGAGCATTAGTGATGTTGGGCGATTAGGCCTGGCTCGCAGTCGGCATTCCAATTCATCCCAAAGGTGTTTGATGGAGTTGAGGTCAGGCCTCTGTGCAGGCCAGCCAAGTTCTTCCACACCGATCTCGACAAACCATTTCTGTATGGACCTCACTTTGTGCACAGGGGCATTGTCATGCTGAAACGGGAAAGGGCCTTCCCCAAACTGTTGCCACCAAGTTGGAAGCACAGAATCGTCCAGAATGTAATTGTATGCTGTAGCGTTAAGATTTCCTTTCACTGAAACTAAGAGGCCTGAACCATGAAAAACAGCCCCAGACCATTATTCCTCCTCCACCATACATTTACATTTATAGTCATTTAGCAGACACTCTTATCCAGAGCGACTTACAGTTAGTGAGTGCATACATTATTTTTTTATTTTTCATACTGGCCCCCCCGTGGGAATCGAACCCACAACCCTGGCATTGCAAACGCCATGATCTACCAACTGAGCTACATCCCTGCCGGCCATTCCCCTCCCCTACCCTGGACGACGCTGGGCCAATTGTGCGCCGCCCCATGGGTCTCCCGGTCGCGGCCGGCTACGACAGAGCATCCGTAGTACGCGTGTCAGCTACGGGTGTGGCTAAAATAGCTGAATCCACTAATTTCAAGGGATGCCCACATACTTTTGTGTAAATAGTGTACTTTCATGGTTTGATTTACATATACAGATATAGACAAACATGCAATTACAGGATGAACCAGTTTAAAGAGAATCCAGAACAGTTACAGGATGAACCAGTTCAAAGAGAATCCAGGACAGTTACAGGATGAACCAGTTTAAAGAGAATCCAGGACAGTTACAGGATGAACCAGTTTAAAGAGAATCCAGGACAGTTACAGGATGCATCCCTACTGTATGTAGTGCAATACTCTGGTCAAAAGCTATGCAGGGCTCTGGTCTAAAGTAGCACACTCTATAGGGAATAGGGTGCCATTCTCTGGTCTAAAGTAGCACACTCTATAGGGAATAGGGTGCCATTCTCTGGTCTAAAGTAGTGCACTATATAGGGAATAGGGTGCCATTCTCTGGTCTAAAGTAGTGCACTATATAGGGAATAGGGTGCCATTCTCTGGTCTAAAGTAGTGCACTATATAGGGAATAGGGTGCCATTCTCTGGTCTAAAGTAGTGCACTCTATAGGGAATAGGGTGCCATTCGTCTAAAGTAGTGCACTATATAGGGAATAGGGTGACATTCTCTGGTCTAAAGTAGTGCACTATATAGGGAATAGGGTGCCATTCTCTGGTCTAAAGTAGTGCACTATATAGGGAATAGGGTGCCATTCTCTGGTCTAAAGTAGTGCACTATATAGGGAATAGGGTGCCATTCTCTGGTCTAAAGTAGTGCACTATATAGGGAATAGGGTTCCATTCTCTGGTCTAAAGTAGTGCACTATATAGGGAATAGGGTGCCATTCTCTGGTCTAAAGTAGTGCACTATATAGGGAATAGGGTGCCATTCTCTGGTCTAAAGTAGTGCACTCTATAGGGAATAGGGTGCCATTCTCTGGTCTAAAGTAGTGCACTATATAGGGAATAGGGTGCCATTCTCTGGTCTAAAGTAGTGCACTATATAGGGAATAGGGTGCCATTATTTGGTCTAAAGTAGTGCACTATATAGGGAATAGGGTGCCATTCTCTGGTCTAAAGTAGTGCGCTATATAGGGAATAGGGTGCCATTCTCTGGTCTAAAGTAGTGCACTATATAGGGAATAGGGTGCCATTCTCTGGTCTAAAGTAGTGCACTCTATAGGGAATAGGGTGCCATTCTCTGGTCTAAAGTAGTGCACTCTATAGGGAATAGGGTGCCATTTGAGATGCACCCCAAGTGTCTTGTTTGTGCAGAACACTTTTAAATAAGAAGGGAATCATCTGTATTGCTTCCTTTATTTTTTTCACATTTGTACCACTGTGATCCTTAGAAGGAAGAGGTCAAAGGAAACATATTGGCCTTGCTTTGTTTGTACAAGGTTACACTGTGCACTGGCTTCATTTGAACTTAACAGTGCATGGTTGTTAGAAGTCTGCTGACAGTCCCTGACTATAATTGGGAGCTTTAGGGAAGGGGGACTTCAGAGGAACTATGACTTAATAAGCACAGATGGAAAAGTACAGAGTCAACAGAGATGCGTCCCAAATGGAACCATATTCCCTCTGCTGGCTCTGGTCAAAAGTAGTGCACTTTATAGGGAATAGGGTTCCATTTGGGATGCAGATGCTGAGACTCATTCCAGAGAAATTATTGTATTCCTAGACATTAATATTTAGTTTGGGTTTAAAGTATAAAAAAAGAAAACTATTGGGAGTTTGAGGATCTGTGTGTAATCATAGTGTGCTTTATTCTACAATGTATTCAAATAATGACGGACCATGTCTGGATTAAACCTTAAAACCACAGATCATTATAGACCCCGTCTGGATTAAACCTTAAAACCACAGATCATTATGGACCCCGTCTGGATTAAACCTTAAAATCACAGATCATTATAGACCCCGTCTGGATTAAACCTTAAAACCACAGATCATTATGGACCCCGTCTGGATTAAACCTTAAAATAACAGATCATTATGGACCCCGTCTGGATTAAACCTTAAAACCACAGATCATTATAGACCCCGTCTGGATTAAACCTTAAAATCACAGATCATTATGGACCCCGTCTGGATTAAACCTTAATATCACAGATCATTATGGACCCCGTCTGGATTAAACCTTAATATCACAGATCATTATGGACCCCGTCTGGATTAAACCTTAATATCACAGATCATTATGGACCCCGTCTGGATTAAACCTTAAAATCACAGATCATTATGGACCCCGTCTGGATTAAACCTTAAAACCACAGATCATTATGGACCCCGTCTGGATTAAACCTTAATATCACAGATCATTATGGACCCCGTCTGGATTAAACCTTAATATCACAGATCATTATGGACCCCGTCTGGATTAAACCTTAATATCACAGATCATTATGGACCCCGTCTGGATTAAACCTTAAAATCACAGATCATTATAGACCCCGTCTGGATTAAACCTTAAAATCACAGATCATTATGGATCCCGTCTGGGTTAAACCTTAAAACCACAGATCATTATGGAACCGTCTGGATTAAACCTTAAAATCACAGATCATTTGAGTCCATTATTGTTTTGTCTTGTTTTATATACCTTAAATTAATAAAAAATTAATCTAGATATTAACATACTTCTATCTAGGGAGAAAATTGTGTCTCAAACCACATCTAGGGAAATGTGGATAAGACATTTAAGACATTAATCGATGGCCCAAAATGTATATGACATGGAATTAATTTAGATAGGTGATGTGTATTTACCGTAAACTTCCAGTCTCTGCTGTAAAGATCAAAGGTAGTGAAATGGCCATGGATGCTGCATCCACAAACAGGACAGCATGCTCATCAGACCAGATAGACAGGACAGCATGCTCATCAGACCAGATAGACAGGACAGCATGCTCATCAGACTAGAGAGACAGGACAGCATGCTCATCAGACCAGATAGACAGGACATCATGCTCATCAGACTAGATAGACAGGACAGCGTGCTCATCAGACCAGATAGACAGGACATCATGCTCATCAGATCAGATAGACAGGACAGCATGCTCATCAGACCAGATAGACAGGACAGCATGCTCATCAGACCAGATAGACAGGACATCATGCTCATCAGACTAGATAGACAGGACAGCGTGCTCATCAGACCAGATAGACAGGACATCATGCTCATCAGATCAGATAGACAGGACAGCATGCTCATCAGATCAGATAGACAGGACAGCATGCTCATCAGACCAGATAGACAGGACAGCATGCTCATCAGACCAGATAGACAGGACATCATGCTCATCATACTAGAGAGACAGGACAGCATGCTCATCAGACTAGATAGACAGGACATCATGCTCATCATACTAGATAGACAGGACAGCATGCTCATCAGACCAGATAGACAGGACAGCATGCTCATCATACTAGAGAGACAGGACAGCATGCTCATCAGACTAGATAGACAGGACAGCATGCTCATCAGACTAGATAGACAGGACAGCATGCTCATCAGACCAGATAGACAGGACAGCATGCTCATCAGACCAGATAGACAGGACAGCATGCTCATCATACTAGAGAGACAGGACAGCATGCTCATCAGACTAGATAGACAGGACAGCATGCTCATCAGACCAGATAGACAGGACAGCATGCTCATCAGACTAGATAGACAGGACAGCATGCTCATCAGACCAGAGAGACAGGACAGCATGCTCATCAGACTAGATAGACAGGACAGCGTGCTCATCAGACCAGATAGACAGGACAGCATGCTCATCAGACTAGATAGACAGGACAGCATGCTCATCAGACCAGATAGACAGGACATCATGCTCATCAGACCAGAGAGACAGGACGTCATGCTCATCAGACCAGATAACCAGGACAGTATTCTCATCAGACCAGATAGCCAGGACAGTATTCTCATCAGACCAGGTAGCCAGGACTGTATGCTCATCAGACCAGATAGCCAGGACTGTATGCTCATCAGACCAGATAGCCAGGACAGTATGCTCATCAGACCAGATAGAAGATTGAAGGTCTCTTGTCAAAAGTAGGGCAGTATATAGGGAATAGGGATCTGTTTGGGACACTACTACAAATATATATATATATATATATATATATATATATATATATATATATATATATATATATATATATATATATATATATATATATATATATATATATATATATATATATATATATATATATATAGTGTAGTAGTGTTTATATCTGTAGTAGTGTTTATATCTGTAGTACTGTATATATCTGTAGTACTGTTTATACTACAGATATATACACTACTACAGATATAAACACTAATACAGATATATACACTACTACAGATATAAACACTAATACAGATATATACACTACTACAGATATAAACACTACTACAGATTTACATTTTTTACATTTTAGTCATTTAGCAGACGCTCTTATCCAGAGCGACTTACAGGAGCAATTAGGGTTAAGTGCCTTGCTCAAGGGCACATTAACGTCATTTAGCAGACGCTCTTAGCCAGAGCGACTCACAAATTGGTGCGTTCACCCTATAGCCAGTGGGATAACCACTTTACAATTGGGGGGGGGGGGGGGTAGAAGGATTCCTTTATCCTATCCCAGGTATTCCTTAAAGAGGTGGGGTTTCAAATGTCTCCGGAAGGTGGTGAGTGACTCCGCTGTCCTGGCGTCGTGAGGGAGCTTGTTCCACCATTGGGGTGCCAGAGCAGCGAACAGTTTTGACTGGGCTGAGCGGGAACTATGCTTCCGCAGAGGAAGGGGAGCCAGCAGGCCAGAGGTGGATGAGCGCAATGCCCTCGTTTGGGTGTAGGGACTGATCAGAGCCTGAAGGTACAGAGGTGCCGTTCCCCTCACTGCTCCATAGGCAAGCACCATGGTCTTGTAGCGGATGCGAGCTTCAACTGGAAGCCAGTGGAGTGTGCGGAGGAGGGGGGTGACGTGAGAGAACTTGGGAAGGTTGAACACCAGACGGGCTGCGGCATTCTGGATGAGTTGTAGGGGTTTAATGGCACAGGCAGGGAGGCCAGCCAACAGCGAGTTGCAGTAGTCCAGACGGGAGATGACAAGTGCCTGGATTAGGACCTGTGCCGCTTCCTGTGTAAGGCAGGGTCGTACTCTCCGAATGTTGTAGAGCATGAACCTGCAGGAGCGGGTCACCGCCTTGATGTTGGCGGAGAACGACAGGGTGTTGTCCAGGGTCACGCCTAGGCTCTTCGCACTCTGGGAGGAGGACACAGCGGAGTTGTCAACCGTGATGGCGAGATCATGGAACGGGCAGTCCTTCCCCGGGAGGAAGAGCAGCTCCGTCTTGCCAGGGTTCAGCTTGAGGTGGTGATCCGTCATCCATACTGATATGTCTGCCAGACATGCAGAGATGCGATTCGCCACCTGGTTATCAGAAGGGGGAAAGGAGAAGATTAGTTGTGTATCGTCAGCGTAGCAATGATAGGAGAGACCATGTGAGGATATGACAGAGCCAAGTGACTTGGTGTATAGGGAGAAAAGGAGAGGGCCTAGAACTGAGCCTTGGGGGACACCAGTGGTGAGAGCACGTGGTGCGGAGACAGCTTCTCGCCACGCCACTTGGTAGGAGCGACCGGTCAGGTAGGACGCAATCCAGGAGTGAGCCGCGCCGGAGATGCCCAGCTCGGAGAGGGTGGAGAGGAGGATCTGATGGTTCACAGTATCAAAGGCAGCAGACAGGTCTAGAAGGACAAGAGCAGAGGAGAGAGAGTTAGCTTTAGCAGTGCGGAGAATCCCGTGACACAGAGAAGAGCAGTCTCAGTTGAATGACCAGTCCTGAAACCTGATTGGTTTGGATCAAGAAGGTCATTCTGAGAGAGATAGCAAGAGAGTTGGCTAAAGACGGCACGCTCAATAGTTTTGGAAAGAAAAGAAAGAAGGGATACTGGTCTGTAGTTGTTGACATCAGTGGGGTCGAGTGTTGGTTTTTTGAGAAGGGGAGCAACTCTCGCTCTCTTGAAGACGGAAGGGACATGGCCAGCGGTCAAGGATGAGTTGATCAGCGAGGTGAGGTAGGGGAGAAGGTCACCGGAGATGGTCTGGAGAAGGGAGGAGGGGATGGGGTCAAGCGGGCAGGTTGTTGGGCGGCCTGCAGTCACAAGTCGCAGGATTTTATCTGGAGAGAGAGGGGAGAAAGAAGTCAAAGCATAGGGTAGGGCAGTGTGAGCAGGACCAGCAGTGTCATTAGACTTAACAAACGAGGATCGGATGTCGTCAACCTTCTTTTCAAAGTGGTTGACGAAGTCATCCACAGAGAGAGAGGAGGGGGGGGGGGAGGATTCAGGAGGGAGGAAAATGTGGCAAAGAGCTTCCTAGGGTTAGAGGCAGATGCTTGGAATTTAGAGTGGTAGAAGGTGGCCTTAGCAGCAGAAACAGATGAAGAAAATGTAGAGAGGAGGGAGTGAAAAGATGCCAGGTCGGCAGGGAGTTTAGTTTTCTTCCATTTCCGCTCCGCTGCCCGGAGCTCTGTTCTGTGAGCTCGCAGTGAGTCATCAAGCCACGGAGCTGGAGGGGAGGACCGAGCCGGCCGGGAGGATAGGGGACACAGAGAGTCAAAGGATGCAGAAAGGGAGGAGAGGAGGGTTGAGGAGGCAGAATCAGGAGATTGGAGGGAGAAGGATTGAGCAGAGGGAAGAGATGATAGGATGGAAGAGATGATAGGATGGAAGAGGAGAGAGTAGTGGGAGAGAGAGAGCGAAGGTTGCGGCGGCGCATTACCATCTGTGTAGGGGCAGAGTGATATATACACTACTACAGATATATACACTACTACAGATATATACACTACTACAGATATATACACTACTACAGATATAAACACTACTACAGATATATACACTACTACAGATATAAACACTACTACAGATATATACACTACTACAGATATATACACTACTACAGATATATACACTACTACAGATATATACACTACTACAGATATAAACACTACTACAGATATATACACTACTACAGATATATACACTACTACAGATATATACACTCTGGCCTCTTTTCACAGGGGTCTGACTCTGAGGTATTTCAATAATTCCCCCATGCTTCTGGTAAATGGATCAGTGTAAAGGATGCTTCTGGTAAATGGACCAGTGTAAAGGATGCTTCTGGTAAATGGACCAGTGTAAATGATGCTTCTGGTAAATGGACCAGTGTAAAGGATGCTTCTGGTAAATAGACCAGTGTAAAGGATGCTTCTGGTAAATGGACCAGTGTAAAGGATGCTTCTGGTAAATGGACCAGTGTAAAGAATGCTTCTGGTGAATGGACCAGTGTAAAGGATGCTTCTGGTAAATGGACCAGTGTAAAGGATGCTTCTGGTAAATGGACCAGTGTAAAGGATGCTTCTGTTAAATGGACCAGTGTAAAGGATGCTTCTGGTAAATGGACCAGTGTACAGGATGCTTCTGGTAAATGGATCAGTGTAAAGAATGCTTCTGGTGAATGGACCAGTGTAAAGGATGCTTCTGGTAAATGGACCAGTGTAAAGGATGCTTCTGGTAAATGGACCAGTGTAAAGGATGCTTCTGGTAAATGGACCAGTGTAAAGGATGCTTCTGGTAAATGGACCAGTGTAAAGGATGCTTCTGGTAAATGGACCAGTGTAAAGGATGCTTCTGGTAAATGGACCAGTGTAAAGGATGCTTCCGGTAAATGGACCAGTGTAAAGGATGCTTCCGGTAAATGGACCAGTGTAAAGGATGCTTCCGGTAAATGGACCAGTGTAAAGGATGCTTCCGGTAAATGGACCAGTGTAAAGGATGCTTCTGGTAAATGGACCAGTGTAAAGGATGCTTCTGGTAAATGGACCAGTGTAAAGGATGCTTCTGGTAAATGGACCAGTGTAAAGGATGCTTCTGGTAAATGGACCAGTGTAAAGAATGCTTCTGGTGAATGGACCAGTGTAAAGGATGCTTCTGGTAAATGGACCAGTGTAAAGGATGCTTCTGGTAAATGGACCAGTGTAAAGGATGCTTTTGGTAAATGGACCAGTGTAAAGGATGCTTCCGGTAAATGGACCAGTGTAAAGGATGCTTCTGGTAAATGGATCAGTGTAAAGGATCTCTGTTCTCTTCTGGTATATTGACCAGTGTTAAGGATCTCTCTTCTGTTCTGGTAAATGGACCAGTATAAAGGATCTCTCTTCTCTTTACAGAGTGTGGGTGGGTTGCTGGTAGAGTCGTAGAGTTAAGACAGTGTATTAACTCATACGTTTGCATTATTCTGTCTGTAGCGTTTCCATTTCAAAGGCAAATGCAGTCTCATCCCCTGTGTTTTATCATTATATATGCATTACAGTTGGCTGGAATCCCATTGCTAATGGAAACTATGTGAAATTATTCTAACTCTACCCGCCTCCCCAATACACACCTCTCTCTCTCTCTCTCTCTCTCTCTCTCTCTCTCTCTCTCTCTCTCTCTCTCTCTCTCTCTCTCTCTCTCTCTCTCTCTCTCTCTCTCTCTCTCTCTCTCTCTCTCTCTCTCTCTCTCTCTCTCTCTCTCTCTCTCTCTCTCTCTCTCTCTCTCTCTCTCTCTCTCTCTCTCTCTCTCTCTCTCTCTCTCTCTCTCTCTCTCTCTCTCTCTCTCTCTCTCTCTCTCTCTCTCTCTCTCTCTCTCTCTCTCTCTCTCTCTCTCCTCTCTCTCTCTCTCTCTCTCTCTCTACCCCTCTTGTTTCTCCTTCCCTCTCTCCACAGATATGTAGGCAGCTCTAAAGCACCTCCTGATTGTGTTGGTGATTATCTCTCCCCCATCTGCTAAAGATTTACTGTAAATATCTCTTTTACTGCTTGCGATGGGCCCTGAATTTATGCTGATGCACCTGTTCTCTCCTCACAGCTTCCTCACCCACTTCGGTCACCAGGAGAGCCGTAACTATGGGTCGTATCCAACTACCATATGTATCAGAGGGGTTTCTGTGAGGCCGCCCGCAAATGTGTCATATCATTAAATCCAAGATCACACATTGGGTCATAAAACAGCGTTCACTGTAGATTTGCTTGGCTATAAATACTTATGCCATTTATTAGGGGTCCTGTTTCTTTATTTGCCTGCTGCACTGGCTGGATGTCTGGTTGGCTGGCTGGCTGGCTGGCTGGATGTCTGGTTGGCTGGCTGGATGTCTGGTTGGCTGGCTGGCTGGCTGGCTGTCTGGCTGGCTGGATGTCTGGCTGGCTGTCTTGCGGGCTGGATGTCTGTCTGGCTGGATGTCTGGCTGGATGTCTGGCTGGCTGGCTGGCTGGCTGGCTGGATGGCTGGCTGGATGTCTGGCTGGCTGGATGTCTGGCTGGCTGGCTGGCTGGCTGGCTGGCTGGCTGGCTGGATGGCTGGCTGGATGTCTGACTGGCTGGATGGCTGGCTGGCTGGCTGGCTGGCTGGCAAAAGTACAAATAACACATTGGTTGACTCGACTGTGAAGGAAAGTTAGACAGCGGAGGGGGAATTTTTTTTATAGCATTCAGTATGTTTTATGGTTTTTATGTTTTTCAGAGCAGACCTGGTATGGAGAATCCCTCAGAGAGACTTTAAGAGTTAACATTATTACCATGGTAATTCCATGTACATGGGGCTGATCTCACTTACTTAGCTAGCAAATGCAGCTAGCTAGTTTAGCCTACTCAAACACCTGTCTCAAACAGAGAAGGATGCTTATGTTAGCTAGCTGTCTATGGCTATCCAACACTGGAACTATTCCAAGTCAAGGAAAGCTTTTGGTTTTATAAATGTATTACCACTGGGGCCCACCTGTGTAACTGCTAAACTGCTTACTGACTGTACACTGTGCTGCATGATTGTAGCGGGTTTACTAACACGTTAGTTCTACTAGCTATGTTGACAATGACGTTACTTTAGCTAATATGGTGACAATGATGTAGGCTGTATGTAGCGGTTAGCAGTTATGATATGAAGGTTTGGCTTGTAAAGTTTTTTTTGCCTGGTCAAAGACAGCTGAAGTATGGTGCATTGAATTCCACAAGCGAAGGGAAAAGGTGAGAGGAGGAGAGTGTGTAGATGCCAGAAGGAATTATCCAAAGATTCAAGGGATCTTGCTGTTTGTGTGGCTATGAAATGTAACCGTGTTTGCGTGTGAACAGGGATGTATTCATCCCGCCGATTCGGTTGAAAAACATTTCTAAAACGGAAGCAAATGGAACAAAATGGGGAAAACATACCTGAATTTGTCCAATAGAAACTCTCGTTTGCAACTGTTGGACGAACGATTACACCCTAGATCAGCTAGATGCAGGCAGGAGTGTGCAAGGCGGTACTGAATGGGTCACTGTCGGCAACCTCGATTACTCACATTTCTCTTGACCTGTGCACCCACATTGTACACTTTCATTAACAGGCTAGGTTGTAGCATCCTCATGATGGGTATAGGGAAAATGTGAGTATCATGTAGTAGCCTAAACCTATCGATGTTACATTGAACTGGGTGAATGGAATATGAAAGACAGTCATCCAATATGCTGTAATAGAAATAAGGCCATGCTCAGAAAAATAATAGTCCTCCCTCATCTTAAACGTCACCAACCGCCACTGATATACATGTGTTGTACTGTATATAGGTGGTGTACTGTATATATTAAAGTGGTTATCCCACTGGCTATAGGGTGAACGCACCAATTTGTGAGTCGCTCTGGCTAAGAGCGTCTGCTAAATGACGTTAATGTGCCCTTGAGCAAGGCACTTAACCCTAATTGCTCCTGTAAGTCGCTCTGGATAACAGCGTCTGCTAAATGACTAAAATGTAAATGTAAAGGTGGTGTACTGTATATAGGTGGTTACTGTATATAGGTGGTTACTGTATATAGGTGGTGTACTGTATATAGGTGGTTACTGTATATAGGTGGTGTACTGTATATAGGTGGTTACTGTATATAGGTGGTTACTGTATATAGGTGGTTACTGTATATAGGTGGTGTACTGTATATAGGTGGTGTACTGTATATAGGTGGTGTACTGTATATAGGTGGTGTACTGTATATAGGTGGTGTACTGTATATAGGTGGTTACTGTATATAGGTGGTGTACTGTATATAGGTGGTTACTGTATATAGGTGGTGACTGTATATAGGTGGTGTACTGTATATAGGTGGTGTACTGTATATAGGTGGTTACTGTATATAGGTGGTGTACTGTATATAGGTGGTTACTGTGTATAGGTGGTGTACTGTATATAGGTGGTTACTGTATATAGGTGGTTACTGTATATACAGTGGGGGGAAAAAGTATTTAGTCAGCCACCAATTGTGCAAGTTCTCCCACTTAAAAAGATGAGAGAGGCCTGTAATTTTCATCATAGGTACACGTCAACTATGACAGACAGAATGAGGAAAAAAATTCCAGAAAATCACATTGTAGGATTTTTTATGAATTTATTTGCAAATTATGGTGGAAAATAAGTATTTGGTCAATAACAAAAGTTTCTCAATACTTTGTTATATACCCTTTGTTGGCAATGACACATGTTAAACGTTTTCTGTAAGTCTTCACAAGGTTTTCACACACTGTTGCTGATATTTTGGCCCATTCCTCCATGCAGATCTCCTCTAGAGCAGTGATGTTTTGGGGCTGTCGCTGGGCAACACGGACTTTCAACTCCCTCCAAAGATTTTCTATGGGGTTGAGATCTGGAGACTGGCTAGGCCACTCCAGGACCTTGAAATGCTTCTTACGAAGCCACTCCTTCGTTGCCCGGGCGGTGTGTTTGGGATCATTGTCATGCTGAAAGACCCAGCCACGTTTAATCTTCAATGCCCTTGCTGATGGTAGGAGGTTTTCACTCAAAATCTCATGATACATGGCCCCATTCATTCTTTCCTTTACACGGATCAGTCGTCCTGGTCCCTTTGCAGAAAAACAGCCCCAAAGCATGATGTTTCCACCCCCATGCTTCACAGTAGGTATGGTGTTCTTTGGATGCAACTCAGCATTCTTTGTCCTCCAAACACGACGAGTTGAGTTTTTACCAAAAAGTTCTATTTTGGTTTCATCTGACCATATGACATTCTCCCAATCCTCTTCTGGATCATCCAAATGCACTCTAGCAAACTTCAGACGGGCCTGGACATGTACTGGCTTAAGCAGGGGGACACGTCTGGCACTGCAGGATTTGAGTAGTGTGTTACTGATGGTAGGCTTTGTTACTTTGGTCCCAGCTCTCTGCAGGTCATTCACTAGGTCCCCCCGTGTGGTTCTGGGATTTTTGCTCACCGTTCTTGTGATCATTTTGACCCCACGGGGTGAGATCTTGCGTGGAGCCCCAGATCGAGGGAGATTATCAGTGGTCTTGTATGTCTTCCATTTCCTAATAATTGCTCCCACAGTTGATTTCTTCAAACCAAGCTGCTTACCTATTGCAGATTCAGTCTTCCCAGCCTGGTGCAGGTCTACAATTTTGTTTCTGGTGTCCTTTGACAGCTCTTTGGTCTTGGCCATAGTGGAGTTTGGAGTGTGACTGTTTGAGGTTGTGGACAGGTGTCTTTTATACTGATAACAAGTTCAAACAGGTGCCATTAATACAGGTAACGAGTGGAGGACAGAGGAGCCTCTTAAAGAAGAAGTTACAGGTCTGTGAGAGCCAGAAATCTTGCTTGTTTCTAGGTGACCAAATACTTATTTTCCACCATAATTTGCAAATAAATTCATAAAAAATCCTACAATGTGATTTTCTGGATTTTTTTTTCTCAATTTGTCTGTCATAGTTGACGTGTACCTATGATGAAAATTACAGGCCTCTCTCATCTTTTTAAGTGGGAGAACTTGCACAATTGGTGGCTGACTAAATACTTTTTTTCCCCACTTTAGGTGGTTACTGTATATAGGTGGTGTACTGTATATAGGTGGTGTACTGTATATAGGTGGTGTACTGTATATAGGTGGTGTACTGTATATAGGTGGTTATTGTATATAGGTGGTTATTGTATATAGGTGGTTATTGTATATAGGTGGTTACTGTATATAGGTGGTTACTGTATATAGGTGGTTACTGTATATAGGTGGTTACTGTATATAGGTGGTTATTGTATATAGGTGGTTACTGTATATAGGTGGTGTACTGTATATAGGTGGTGTACTGTATATAGGTGGTTACTGTATATAGGTGGTTACTGTATATAGGTGGTTACTGTATATAGGTGGTTACTGTATGTCCAGTTGAAGTCGGAAGTTGACATACACTTAGGGTGGAGTCATCAAAACTTGTTTTTCAACCAATCCACACATTTCTTGTTAAAAAGCTATAGTTTTGGCAAGTCGGTTCGGACATCTACTTTGTGCATGACACAAGTAATTGTTCTAACAATTGTTTACAGACAGATTATTTCACTTATAATTCACTGTATCACAATTCCAGTGGGCCAGAAGTTTGCATACACTAAGTTGACTGTGCTTTAAACAGCTTTGAAAATTCCAGAAAATGATGTCATGGCTTTAGAAATTTCTGATAGGCTAATTGACATCATTTGAGTCATTTGGAGGTGTACCTGTGGATGTATTTCAAGGCCTACCTTCAAACTCAGTGCCTCTTTGCTTGACATCATGTGAAAAACAAAATAAATCAGCCAAAGCCTTAGAAAAACAATTGTAGACCGCCACAAGTCTGGTTTATCCTTGGGAGCCATTTCCAAACACCTGAAGGTACCACGTTCATCTGTACAAACAATAGTACACAAGTAAAAACACCATGGGACCACGCAGCCGTCATACCGCTCAGGAAGGACACTCGTTCTGTCTCCTAGAGATGAACATACTTTGGTGTGAAAAGTGCAAATCAATCCCAGAACAACAGCAAAGGACCTTGTGAAGATGCTGGAGGAAACATATACAAAAGTATCTATATCCACAGTAAAAGAGTCCTATATCGACATAACCTGAAAGGCCGCTCAGCAAGGAAGAAGCCACTGCTCCAAAACCGCCATAAAAAAGCCAGAGTACAGTTTGCAACTGCACATTGGGACAAATATCATACTTTTTGGAGAAATGTCATCTGGCCTGATGAAACATTAATAGAACTGTTTGGCCATAATGACCATCGTTATGTTTGGAGGAAAATGGTGGTATCTTGCAAGCCAAAGAACACCATCCCAACCGTGAAGCACGGGGGTGGCAGCATCATGCTGTGTGGGTGCTTTGCTGCAGGAGGGACTGGTGCACTTCACAAAATAGATGGCATCATGAGGAAGGTAAATTAGGTGGATATATTGAAGCAACATCTCAAGTCGTTAGTCAGGAAGTTAAAGCTTGGTGGCAAATGGGTCTTCCAAATGGACAATGACCCCAAGCATACTTCCAAAGTTGTGGCAAAATGGCTTAAGGACAACAAAGTGAAGGTATTGGAGTGGCCATCACGAAGCCCTGACCTCAATCCTGTAGAAAATGTTTGGGCAGAACTGAAAAAGCGTGTGCGAACAAGGAGGCCTACAATCCTGACCCAGTTACACCAGCTCTGTCAGGAGGAATGGGCCAAAATTCACCCAACTTATTGTGGGAAGCTTGTGGAAGGCTACCCAAAACGTTTGACCCAAGTTAAACAATGCTACCAAATACGAATTGAGTGTATGTAAACTTCTGACCCACTGGGAATGTGATGAAATAATTAAAAGCTGAAATAAATAATTCCCTCTACTATTATTCTGACATTTCACATTCTTAAAATAAAGTGGTGATCCTAACTGACCTAAGACAGGGAATTCTTACTAGGTTTAAATGTCAGGAATTGTGAAAAACTGAGTTTAAATGTATTTGGCTAAGGCGTATGTAAACTTCCAACTTCAACTGTATGTACATATTTCCTCAATTACCTCGACTAACCTGTACCCCCGCACATTGACTCGGTACCGGTACATATATGTATATAGTCTCACTACTGTTAATTTACTTCTACTCTTTAATTATTTGTTATTTATTTTTATTTGTTATTTTTTACTTATCAATTTTTTACTTAACACTTATTTTTCTTAAAACTGCTTTGTTGGTTAGGCTTGTAAGTAAGCACTTCACTGTAAGGTCTACAACTGTTGTATTCTGCGCATGTAACTTTTGATATTATTTTATTTAATTTAAATTATTTAACATCATCCTCAGCTCTGGCATCTTCCCCAATATTTGGAACGTAGGTCTGATCATCCCAATCCACCAAAAATGAGACATATTTGACCCCAATAACTACCGTGGGCTATGCGTCAACAACAACCTTTGGGAAAATCAGTAGACTTGTACTTTTCCTCAGTGAAAACAATGTACTGAGCAAATGTCAAATAGGCTTTTTACCAAATTACCGTACGACAGACCACGTATTCACCCTGCACACCATAATTGACAAAACAAACAAACCAAAACAAAGGCAAAGTCTTCTCATGCTTTGTTGAGTTCAAAAAAAGCTTTTGACTCAATTTACATTTACATTACATTTTAGTCATTTAGCAGACGCTCTTATCCAGAGCGACTTACAGTTAGTGAGTGCATACATTATTTTTTGTATTTTTCATACTGGCCCCCCATGGGAATCAAACCCACAACCCTGGCGTTGCAAACACCATGCTCTACCAACTGAGCTACATCCCTGCCGGCAATTCCCTCCCCTACCCTGGACGACGCTGGGCCAATTGTGCACCGCCCCATGGGTCTCCCGGTCACGGCCGGCTACAAAAGAGCCTGGATTCGAACCAGGATCTCTAGTGGCACAGCTAGACCACTGCGCCACTCGGGAGATTCCCAAAAACTTCCATAACAAAGCCATCACCTACAGAAAGATGAACTTGGAGATGAGTCCCCTAAGTAAGCTGGTCCTGGGGCTCTGTTCACAAACACAAACAGACCCCACAGAGCCCCAGGACAACAACAACAACACAATTAGACCCAACCAAATCATGAGAAAATAAAAATATATTTACTTGACACATTGGAAAGAATTAACAAAAAAACTGAGCAAACTAGAATGCTATTTGGCCCAAAACAGAGAGTACACAGTGGCAGAATACCTGACCACTGTGACTGACCCAAAATTAAGGAAATCTTTGACTATGTACACCAGTGAGCATAGCCTTGCTATTGAGAAAGGCCGCCGTAGACAGACCTGGCTCTCAACAGAAGACAGGCTATGTGCACACTGCCCACAAAATGAGGTGGAAACTGAGCTGCATATCCTAACCTCCTGCCAAATGTATGACCATATTAGAGACACGTATTTCCCTCAGATTACAGAGATCCACAAAGAATTCATAAACAAATCCAATTTTGATAAACTCCCATATCTACTGGGTGAAAAACCACAGTGTGCCATCACAGCTGCAAGATTTGTGACCTGTTGCCACAAGAAAAGGGCAACCAGTGAAGAACAAACACCATTGTAAATACAACCCATATTTATGTTTATTTATTTTCCCTTTTGTACTTTAACTATTTGCACATTGTTACATCACTGTATATATACATAATATGACATTTGAAATGTCTTTATTCTTTTGGAACTTCTGAGTGTAATGTTTACTGTTAATATTTATTGTTTATTTCACTTTTGTTTACTATCTACTTCACTTGCTTTGGCAATGTTAACACACGTTTCCCATGCCAATAAAGCCCTTAAATTGAATTGAATTGAATTGAGAGAGAGAGAGAGAGAGAGAGAGAGAGAGAGAGAGAGAGAGAGAGAGAGAGAGAGAGAGAGAGAGAGAGAGAGAGAGAGAGAGAGAGAGAGAGAGAGAGAGAGAGAGAGAGAGAGAGAGAGAGAGAGAGAGAGAGAGAGAGAGAGAGAGAGAGAGAGAGAGAGAGAGAGAGAGAGAGAGAGAGGAGAGAGAGAGAGAGAGAGAGAGAGAGAGAGAGAGAGAGAGAGAGAGAGAGAGAGAGAGAGAGGAGAGAGAGAGAGAGAGAGAGAGAGAGGAGAGAGAGAGAGAGAGAGAGAGAGAGAGAGAGAGAGAGAGAGAGAGAGAGGAAGAGAGAGCTTGTCACACATCTCTGACTAAAGATGGCAGCAACACAGCTGAGGTCTGGAACCTTATCAAACTCTGGCCCAAGCTGTGATGCATGACAGGGGCCCGGCTCTCAAATGAAACCCAGCCAATTCCCCACCCGAGAAAGAGAGACAGAGCGAGAACAAGAGAGAGAGAGAGAGAGAGAGAGAGAGAGAGAGAGAGAGAGAGAGAGAGGTTAGTGAGAGAGAGACTGAGGGTAGAGAGAGAGAGTACAGAGTGGCAGAATACCTGACCACTGTGACGGACCCAAAATGTGACTGTGTACAGACTCAGTGAACAGGCCTGTGCTCTCTATCTCTCTCTTTTGCTTTGTTTTTTAGGGGGTAGATCAGCTTTAATATTGCAGATAGATTGTAGCTTCCATCAATGTAATTGTTCACATTATTTCCTATCACCATATATATTTTTTGTAAATATATATATATATATATATGTATATATATACAGTACCAGTCAAAAGATTGGACATATCCACTCACTATTATTTTAATGGACAAAAAAATTGCTTTTCTTTCAAAAACAAGGACATTTCTAAGTGACCCCAGACTTTTGAACGGTAGTGTACATTAAAAGACCCAAAGATCCAGGGCTGTTGTTTTGTTTTAAACACAATCACATCACATGAAATCACATCACCAGGTGTAACATGCTAATAAACTAGGACATTAGAAAA
>CM062489.1:2152772-2242772 GCA_031479575.1 Coregonus ussuriensis
CAGCTTTAATATTGCAGATAGATTGTAGCTTCCATCAATGTAATTGTTCACATTATTTCCTATCACCATATATATTTTTTGTAAATATATATATATATATATATGTATATATATACAGTACCAGTCAAAAGATTGGACATATCCACTCACTATTATTTTAATGGACAAAAAAATTGCTTTTCTTTCAAAAACAAGGACATTTCTAAGTGACCCCAGACTTTTGAACGGTAGTGTACATTAAAAGACCCAAAGATCCAGGGCTGTTGTTTTGTTTTAAACACAATCACATCACATGAAATCACATCACCAGGTGTAACATGCTAATAAACACATTAGAAAACACAACACAGCCATTTTGAAGCACATCATATTTCTGGCTTTGTTCCTCTGTGCAGACAGAGGTGAAATTACAGCACGTGTCCAGGAGAGAGGTTGTTTGATAATGGAGGGCATGCAGGATGCTGGCTATCACGTTTAATATCTAATTACAAACACACAGCAGATGGCAGCTTCACACTGTTGCAGAGTGATTTGGCAAGCCACCCGACCACTCCACAGTGTTGTCATTAACTTATTATTGGCACAAAGGGTAATGTGTTTCATTTACTGTGAAAAGGAACAGTTTTGGCCACTGTACAGAGCCACAGGGGTCAGGATGGGTGGATACATGTAGCCCGACCTGTTAAAGATGACCACGGCATAGTAGATACTGTGTATGGAAATCAGCCAACTCAGTTTGAGATTCAGAATCTTTAATGGCACCATTTTGGCACCAAAAGGCAGTTACATTCCAAAGACAATGTACTGTGAATTAGAATGATATTGCAATTAAACATTTGGTGCCATCAACATGGAAGATAGTTGGCAAAACTATGAATGTTTCTGTCGCTCTGTCTCTGTCTCTCTCTCTGCTGTTATGAAAGACATTTCCTCCAACTGGGTCTGATATTTAGATTGAAAACTGTGAGATTGATCGTCCCAATCGTGTTCCACTCACATTTTCTCAGACAATTCTATTTCTCTCCCTCTGTCTGTCCTCCTATAGCTGTGAATACGATATGAGTGAGCCCAAGTGGTCTTTGCTGCCCGTGTAATGGATCCTTGGAGCAAGCCTGAGCTCCAAATGATGCTGTTTCACCGCTGCAGGCAACAGTAAGGTCCGCTATTATCAGTCCTGCCACAGGAGACAGCTCCTTCCCTTCCCTTCCCTCTCCTCTCCTTACCTCTCCTCTGTCGCTGGTGATAGACATCAGAACCGGTTAGGCATACAAATGTTCACGGCTTAGACAGACAGGGCAGGCAGACAGGCTGACAGACAGGCAGACAGACAAACAGGCAGACAGGAAGACTGACAGACAGACTGACAGAGAGAGAGACAGACAGACAGACAAACAGGCAAACAGGCAGACAGACAGGCGGACAGACAGACAGACAGACAGACAGACAGACAGACAGACAGACAGACAGACAGACAGACAGACAGACAGACAGACAGACAGACAGACAGACAGACAGGCAGGCAGCCAGGCAGGCAGGCAGGCAGGCAGGAAGGCAGACAGACAGGCAGGCAGGCAGGCAGGCAGACAGGAAGGCAGGAAGGCAGACAGACAGGCAGGCAGGCAGGCAGGCAGACATTCTAGTGGCTGGGTAAATGTGTTAACTCAATGATAGAATCATAGGAACCCCTCATCATAGTCCCAGTCTGTATTAGATAGAATGTCGTAACCCTGCCTGCCGGTGTGGAAAACAACCTGTGGTTACCTAGGTTACCCCATTGGCTCGCAGCAAATACGTCACGTTTTTCAAAGGCAATTTTCTTGTTGTCTGCCTGTTTTAGTCAATTACAAAAACCAAATTGAAGAAAAGTATAACATGTCTAAAGATTACTTTTCAACATTGCCTGCTGCCGAGAGTTCTCATGTCACTGCTAGCAGCCATGCTGCTAGCTACTGACTGGAACATTAAGCTAGCCAACAACACAACATTAAGCTAGCCAACAACACAACATTAAGCTAGCCAACAACACAACATTAAGCTAGCCAACAACACAACATTAAGCTAGCCAACAACACAACATTAAGCTAGCCAACAACACAACATTAAGCTAGCCAACAACACAACATTAAACTAGCCAACAACACAACATTAAGCTAGCCAACAACACAACATTAAGCTAGCCAACAAAATTAAGCTAGCCAACAACACAACATTAAACTAGCCAACAACACAACATTAAGCTAGCCAACAACACAACATTAAGCTTCCCAACAACACAACATTAAGCTAGCCAACAACACAACATTAAGCTAGCCAAGACCAACAACACAACATTAAGCTAGCCAACAACACAACATGAAGCTAGCCAACAACACAACATGAAGCTAGCCAAGACCAACAACACAACATTAAGCTAGCCAACAACACAACATTAAACTAGCCAACAACACAATATTAAGCTAGCCAAGACCAACAACACAACATTAAGCTAGCCAACAACACAACATTAAGCTAGCCAACAACACAACATTAAGCTAGCCATCAACACAACATTAAGCTAGCCAACAACACAACATTAAGCTTGACAACAACACAACATTAAACTAGCCAACAACACAACATTAAGCTAGCCAACAACACAACATTAAGCTAGCCAACAACACAACATTAAGCTAGCCAACAACACAACATTAAGCTAGCCAACAACACAACATTAAGCTAGCCAACAACACAACATTAAGCTAGCCAACAACACAACATTAAGCTAGCCAACAACACAACATTAAACTAGCCAACAACACAACATTAAGCTAGCCAACAACACAACATTAAGCTAGCCAACAACATTAAGCTAGCCAACAACACAACATTAAACCAGCCAACAACACAACATTAAGCTAGCCAACAACACAACATTAAGCTAGCCAACAACACAACATTAAGCTAGCCAACAACACAACATTAAGCTAGCCAAGACCAACAACACAACATTAAGCTAGCCAACAACACAACATTAAGCTAGCCAACAACACAACAAGAAGCTAGCCAAGACCAACAACACAACATTAAGCTAGCCAACAACACAACATTAAACTAGCCAACAACACAATATTAAGCTAGCCAAGACCAACAACACAACATTAAGCTAGCCAACAACACAACATTAAGCTAGCCAACAACACAACATTAAGCTAGCCATCAACACAACATTAAGCTAGCCAACAACACAACATTAAACTAGCCAACAACACAACATTAAGCTAGCCAACAACACAACATTAAGCTAGCCAACAACACAACATTAAACTAGCCAACAACACAACATTAAGCTAGCCAACAACACAACATTAAGCTAGCCAACAACACAACATTAAGCTAGCCAACACCACAACATTAAACTAGCCAACAGCACAACATTAAGCTAGCCAACAGCACAACATTAAGCTAGCCAACAACACAACATTAAGCTAGCCAACAACACAACATTAAGCTAGCCAACAACACAACATTAAACTAGCCAACAACACAACATTAAGCTTGACAACAACACAACATTAAACTAGCCAACAACACAACATTAAGCTAGCCAACAACACAACATTAAGCTAGCCAACAACACAACATTAAGCTAGCCAACAACACAACATTAAGCTAGCCAACACCACAACATTAAACTATTCAACAGCACAACATTAAGCTAGCCAAGACCAACAACACAACATTAAGCTTGCCAACAACACAACATTAAACTAGCCAACAGCACAACATTAAGCTTGTCAACAACACAACATTAATCTAGCCAACAGCACAACATTAAGCTAGCCAACAACACAACATTAAGCTAGCCAACAACACAACATTAAACTATTCAACAGCACAACATTAAGCTAGCCAAGACCAACAACACAACATTAAGCTTGCCAACAACACAACATTAAACTAGCCAACAGCACAACATTAAGCTTGTCAACAACACAACATTAATCTAGCCAACAGCACAACATTAAGCTAGCCAACACCACAACATTAAGCTAGCCAACAACACAACATTAAACTAGCCAACAACACAACATTAAGCTAGCCAACAACACAACATTAAACTAGCCAACAACACAACATTAAGCTAGCCAACACCACAACATTAAGCTAGCCAACAACATAACATTAAGCTAGCCAACAACACAACATTAAGCTAGCCAACAACACAACATTAAACTAGCCAACAACACAACATTAAACTAGCCAACACCACAACATTAAACTAGCCAACAACACAACATTAAGCTAGCCAACAACACAACATTAAACTAGCCAACACCACAACATTAAACTAGCCAACACCACAACATTAAACTAGCCAACACCACAACATTAAACTAGCCAACACCACAACATTAAGCTAGCCAACAACACAACATTAAACTAGCCAACAACACAACATTAAACTAGCCAACACCACAACATTAAACTAGCCAACAGCACAACATTAAGCTAGCCAACACCACAACATTAAGCTAGCCAACAACACAATATTAAACTAGCCAACAACACAACATTAAACTAGCCAACAACACAACATTAAACTAGCCAACAACACAACATTAAGCTAGCCAACACCACAACATTAAGCTAGCCAACAACATAACATTAAGCTAGCCAACAACACAACATTAAGCTAGCCAACAACACAACATTAAACTAGCCAACAACACAACATTAAACTAGCCAACACCACAACATTAAACTAGCCAACAACACAACATTAAGCTAGCCAACAACACAACATTAAACTAGCCAACACCACAACATTAAACTAGCCAACACCACAACATTAAACTAGCCAACACCAAAACATTAAACTAGCCAACAACACAACATTAAGCTAGCCAACAACACAACATTAAACTAGCCAACACCACAACATTAAACTAGCCAACACCACAACATTAAACTAGCCAACAACACAACATTAAGCTAGCCAACAACACAACATTAAACTAGCCAACACCACAACATTAAACTAGCCAACAACACAACATTAAGCTAGCCAACACCACAACATTAAACTAGCCAACACCACAACATTAAACTAGCCAACAACACAACATTAAACTAGCCAACACCACAACATTAAACTAGCCAACAACACAACATTAAACTAGCCAACACCACAACATTAAACTAGCCAACACCACAACATTAAACTAGCCAACACCACAACATTAAACTAGCCAACAACACAACATTAAGCTAGCCAACAACACAACATTAAACTAGCCAACACCACAACATTAAACTAGCCAACAACACAACATTAAACTAGCCAACACCACAACATTAAACTAGCCAACAACACAACATTAAACTAGCCAACAACACAACATTAAGCTAGCCAACACCACAACATTAAACTAGCCAACAACACAACATTAAGCTAGCCAACAACACAACATTAAGCTAGCCAACAACACAACATTAAGCTAGCCAACACCACAACATTAAACTAGCCAACAACACAACATTAAGCTAGCCAACAACACAACATTAAACTAGCCAACACCACAACATTAAACTAGCCAACACCACAACATTAAACTAGCCAACACCACAACATTAAGCTAGCCAACAGCACAACATTAAGCTAGCCAACACCACAACATTAAGCTAGCCAACAACACAATATTAAACTAGCCAACAACACAACATTAAACTAGCCAACAACACAACATTAAACTAGCCAACAACACAACATTAAGCTAGCCAACACCACAACATTAAGCTAGCCAACAACATAACATTAAGCTAGCCAACAACACAACATTAAACTAGCCAACACCACAACATTAAACTAGCCAACAACACAACATTAAACTAGCCAACAACACAACATTAAACTAGCCAACAACACAACATTAAGCTAGCCAACACCACAACATTAAGCTAGCCAACAACATAACATTAAGCTAGCCAACAACACAACATTAAGCTAGCCAACAACACAACATTAAACTAGCCAACAACACAACATTAAACTAGCCAACAACACAACATTAAACTAGCCAACAACACAACATTAAGCTAGCCAACAACACAACATTAAGCTAGCCAACACCACAACATTAAACTAGCCAACACCACAACATTAAACTAGCCAACAACACAACATTAAGCTAGCCAACAACACAACATTAAACTAGCCAACACCACAACATTAAACTAGCCAACAACACAACATTAAACTAGCCAACAACACAACATTAAGCTAGCCAACAACACAACATTAAACTAGCCAACAACACAACATTAAGCTAGCCAACAACACAACATTAAACTAGCCAACAACACAACATTAAGCTAGCCAACAACACAACATTAAACTAGCCAACAACACAACATTAAGCTAGCCAACAACACAACATTAAGCTAGCCAACAACACAACATTAAGCTAGCCAACAACACAACATTAAACTAGCCAAGACCAACAACACAACATTAAGCTAGCCAACAACACAACATTAAACTAGCCAACAACACAACATTAAGCTAGCCAACAACACAACATTAAACTAGCCAACACCACAACATTAAACTAGCCAACAACACAACATTAAACTAGCCAACAACACAACATTAAACTAGCCAACAACACAACATTAAGCTAGCCAACAGCACAACATTAAGCTAGCCAACAACACAACATTAAGCTAGCCAACAACACAACATTAAACTAGCCAACACCACAACATTAAACTAGCCAACACCACAACATTAAACTAGCCAACACCACAACATTAAGCTAGCCAACAACACAACATTAAGCTAGCCAACAACACAACATTAAACTAGCCAACAACACAACATTAAACTAGCCAACAACACAACATTAAGCTAGCCAAGACCAACAACACAACATTAAACTAGCCAACAACACAACATTAAACTAGCAAACAACACAACATTAAGCTAGCCAACAACACAACATTAAACTAGCCAACAACACAACATTAAACTAGCCAACAACACAACATTAAGCTAGCCAACAACACAACATTAAGCTAGCCAACAACACAACATTAAACTAGCCAACAACACAACATTAAACTAGCCAACAACACAACATTAAACTAGCCAACAACACAACATTAAACTAGCCAACACCACAACATTAAACTAGCCAACAACACAACATTAAACTAGCCAACAACACAACATTAAGCTAGCCAACACCACAACATTAAACTAGCCAACAACACAACATTAAGCTAGCCAACAACACAACATTAAGCTAGCCAACAACACAACATTAAGCTAGCCAACAGCACAACATTAAACTAGCCAACAACACAACATTAAGCTAGCCAACAACACAACATTAAACTAGCCAACAACACAACATTAAGCTAGCCAACAACACAACATTAAGCTAGCCAACAACACAACATTAAACTAGCCAAGACCAACAACACAAACTATACAGCTACAAGTAATGAGTGGAGTTACAAACGGACTACACTAAGGAGTTAAATATCTTACCTGTGATGAAACACACGTAGCCACGTGTAGCCTACTTGAACACCGAGTCGCCACATTTCCCACTCTCCCACACTGAAGAGCCTTATGCCACAGGGCTCTTTCCTGCAGGCTCTACGACCCGTAGGTCGGGATTTCTGACCTTGGTTACATGTACATTGAACAACACAGCAGCTTTGAAGCATGTTTTGTTACTTCTGTCTCCGACAATGTTGTCTCTTTAACACTGGGGGTCAATAGGAAAGAACGTTGGTTTTCTCCAATTTGTGGGCGTGGTCGAGTGGAGTCCCTCATTATGACATGAACATTGACTCGGAGTGTAGGACTTGGTACTGTAGAACTGTCGTTCTGTGACTGAGTGCCACCTCAGGCGACTTGGGACTCGAGTGGTCATTTCAGACGATCCGTTGCAGTGAGGATAGTGTCTGTCTGTGGAATGAAACATGTTCATTTGAAGTATTCCCGGACTGCAGAGTTTGATTCTGTATGAAGATGATACATGAAAGACTAATTGAAGATGATGGAGAATAATCTCTTCACAGGTTAACGTCAACCCCAAAACGAACGACCCTTTTCCTCCCGACATAGCATTTAATAAAATATTCAATGTAGAGGGGATGTATAATTTATAAATCACACAGTTGATTTACATTTTTGGGCCATGCTTAATCAAACCCTCAGTTCCTGTGTTTGGTGATTTTTGTAAGGCCAATTCCATGTCCTAGTTCTCGTGCTTTCCGGCCTCATTCCTTCCTTCTTTTCAACAGGAATATTAAGTGAGTGAGTCAGTCAAACTGGGTGACATAGATTGCGTACCACAACCCTAGTCCCTACAGTGTGTTAGTTTTGATAGGGCTCTTGTAAACAGTAGTGCACTAAATAGGGAATATGGTGCCATTTGGGATGCAGATTAATTAAAGTTGTTGGATATTGTGAGTAGGTTTCCTGCCTCACAGCCAAAGTAATGAACATTACAAAATAAATGTCTTATTTGAGGTCATATTTGCCAAAGTAAAGTAATATACACTACCAGTCAAAAGGGTTTTTCTTTATTTTTACTATTTCGTACATTGTAGAATAATAGTGATGACGTTAAAACAATGAAATAACACATATTGAATCATGTAGTAACCAAAACAGTGTTAAACAAAATATATGTTATATTTGAGATTCTTCAAATAGCCAGCCTTTGCCTTGATGACAGCTTTGCACACTCTTGGCATTCTCTCAACCAGCTTCACCTGGAATGCTTTTCCAACACTCTTGAAGGAGTTCCCACATATGCTGAGCACTTCATGGCTGCTTTTCCTTCACTCTGCCTTCCAACTCATCCCAAACCATTCAATTGGGTTGAGGTCAGGGGATTGTGGAGGCCAGGTCACCTGATGCAGCACTCCATCACTCTCCTTCTTGGTCAAATAGCCCTTACACAGCCTGGAGGTGTGTTGGGTCATTGTCCTGTTGAAAAACAAAACAATAGTCCCACTAAGCCCAAACCGGAAAGGATGGCGTATCACTGCAGAATGCTGTGGTAGCCATGCTGGTTAAGTGTGCCTTGAATTCTAAATAAATCACAGACAGTGTCACCAGAAAAGCACCCACACACCATAACACGTTCACCCACACCACGTCTCACAAAGACACAGCGGTTTGAACCCAAAATCTCCAATTTGGAATCCAGACCAAATGACCAATTTCCAGTCTAATGTCCATTGTTAGTTTTTCTTGGCCCAAGCAGGTCTCTTCTTCTTATTGGTGTCCTTTAGTAGTGGTTTCTTTGCAGCAATTCGACCATGAAGGCCTGATTCACTCAGTCTCCTCTGAACAGGTGATGTTGAGATGTGTCTGTTACTTGAACTCTGTGAAGCATTTATTTGGGCTGCAATTTCTGAGGCTGGTAACTCTAATGAACTTATCCTCTGCAGCAGAGGTAACTCTGGGTCTTCCATTCCTGTGGCGGTCCTCATGAGAGCCAGTTTCATCATAGCGCTTGATGGTTTTTGCGACTGCAAAAAAAATTCTGGATTTACTGACCTTCATGTCTTAAAGTAATGATGGCCTGTTATTTTTCTTTGCATATTTGAGCTTGCCATAACATGGACTTGGTCTTTTACCAAATAGGGCTATCTTCTGTATACCACCCACCTTGTCACAACACAACTGATTGGCTGAAACGCATTAAGAAGTAAAGACATTCCACAAATTAACTTTTAAGAAGGCACACCTGTTAATTGAAATGCATTCCAGGTGACTACCTCATGAAGCTGGTTGATGGAATGCCAAGAGTGTGCAAAGCTGTCATCAAGGCAAAGGCTTGATTTGTTTAACACTTTTTTGGTTACTACATGATTCCAGATGTGTTATTTCATAGTTTTGATGTCTTCACTTTTATTCTACAATGTAAAAAATTGTACAAATAAATAAAACACTTGAATAAGTAGGTGTGTCCAAACATTTGACTGGTGCTGTATATTATCAAAGTAGCCTGATATTTGAAGTCATATTTGCCCAAGTAAAGTAATATATATTATCAAAGTAGCCTGATATTTGAGGTAATTTTTGCCAATATTAATTTAATAAAGCCAATTAAATATTTTCTTCAAATGTAACTTTTCCATTTGGCATGGTGCCACTCATGAATGGCCTCATTCATTATTGACAAGCGATGACAGTCTGCATGTCATGTATCATTACTCAATATCCACAGCTGTTCTATCAATGACAGTCTGCATGACCTATATTATCGCTCAATATCCACAGCTCTTCTTTGACAGTGTTGAATCTGGAAACCAAGACTAAAGTTTTCAACAAAATAAAATAAAATAAATAAAAAAGAGTTTCAAATTACAATATGAAGCCTTTGACACCCCAGGAAAGTATTTTCCACAAGCATCACACTTTCCCCCACCATTCTTCATTGTGTAATTCTCTGTGCTGAACATTCTAGCCTATCCCGAGGCCTGCTGCTAAAGCCTGGTACAGAAAGACAATAGTAAAGAACTGCTGCCTCGTTAGGCTGGACCAAGAGAAAACATGACTAGTAAAGGACTGCTGCCTCGTTAGGCAGGACTAAGAGAAAACATCACTAGTAAAGCACTGCTGCCTCATTAGGCTGGACAAAGAGAAAACATCACTAGTAAAGGACTGCTGCCTCGTTAGACTGGACCAAGAGAAAACATCTGTAGTAAAGGACTGCTGCCTCGTTAGGCTGGACCAAGAGAAAACATCACTAGTAAAGGACTGCTGCCTCGTTAGGCAGGACTAAGAGAAAACATCACTAGTAAAGCACTGCTGCCTCGTTAGGCTGGACAAAGAGAAAACATCACTAGTAAAGGACTGCTGCCTCGGTAGACTGGACCAAGAGAAAACATCTGTAGTAAAGGACTGCTGCCTCGTTAGGCTGGACCAAGAGAAAACATCACTAGTAAAGGACTGCTGCCTCGTCAGGCAGGACTAAGAGAAAACATCACTAGTAATTTACATTACATTTACATTACATTTTAGTCATTTAGCAGACGCTCTTATCCAGAGCGACTTACAGGAGCAATTAGGGTTAAGTGCCTTGCTCAAGGGCACATTAACGTCATTTAGCAGACGCTCTTAGCCAGAGCGACTCACAAATTGGTGCGTTCACCCTATAGCCAGTGGGATAACCACTTTACAATTTGGGGCGGGGGGGCGGGGGGGCGGGGGGGGGGGGGGGTTAGAAGGAATACTTTATCCTATCCCAGGTCAGGTATTCCTTAAAGAGGTGGGGTTTCAAATGTCTCCGGAAGGTGGTGAGTGACTCCGCTGTCCTGGCGTCGTGAGGGAGCTTGTTCCACCATTGGGGTGCCAGAGCAGCGAACAGTTTTGACTGGGCTGAGCGGGAGCTATGCTTCCACAGAGGAAGGGGAGCCAGCAGGCCAGAGGTGGATGAACGCAATGCCCTCGTTTGGGTGTAGGGACTGATCAGAGCCTGAAGGTACAGAGGTGCCGTTCCCCTCACTGCTCCATAGGCAAGCACCATGGTCTTGTAGCGGATGCGAGCTTCAACTGGAAGCCAGTGGAGTGTGCGGAGGAGGGGGGTGACGTGAGAGAACTTGGGAAGGTTGAACACCAGACGGGCTGCGGCATTCTGGATGAGTTGTAGGGGTTTAATGGCACAGGCAGGGAGGCCAGCCAACAGCGAGTTGCAGTAGTCCAGACGGGAGATGACAAGTGCCTGGATTAGGACCTGTGCCGTGCCGCTTCCTGAGTAAGGCAGGGTCGTACTCTCCGAATGTTGTAGAGCATGAACCTGCAGGAGCGGGTCACCGCCTTGATGTTGGCGGAGAACGACAGGGTGTTGTCCAGGGTCACGCCTAGGCTCTTCGCACTCTGGGAGGAGGACACAGCGGAGTTGTCAACCGTGATGGCGAGATCATGGAACGGGCAGTCCTTCCCCGGGAGGAAGAGCAGCTCCGTCTTGCCAGGGTTCAGCTTGAGGTGGTGATCCGTCATCCATACTGATATGTCTGCCAGACATGCAGAGATGCGATTCGCCACCTGGTTATCAGAAGGGGGAAAGGAGAAGATTAGTTGTGTATCGTCAGCGTAGCAATGATAGGAAAGGCCATGTGAGGATATGACAGAGCCAAGTGACTTGGTGTATAGGGAGAAAAGGAGAGGGCCTAGAACTGAGCCCTGGGGGACACCAGTGGTGAGAGCACGTGGTGCGGAGACAGCTTCGCTTCTCGCCACGCCACTTGGTAGGAGCGATCCGGTCAGGTAGGACGCAATCCAGGAGTGAGCCGCGCCGGAGATGCCCAGCTCGGAGAGGGTGGAGAGGAGGATCTGATGGTTCACAGTATCAAAGGCAGCAGACAGGTCTAGAAGGACAAGAGCAGAGGAGAGAGAGTTAGCTTTAGCAGTGCGGAGAGTCTCCGTGACACAGAGAAGAGCAGTCTCAGTTGAATGACCAGTCCTGAAACCTGATTGGTTTGGATCAAGAAGGTCATTCTGAGAGAGATAGCAAGAGAGTTGGCTAAAGACGGCACGCTCAATAGTTTTGGAAAGAAAAGAAAGAAGGGATACTGGTCTGTAGTTGTTGACATCAGTGGGGTCGAGTGTTGGTTTTTTGAGAAGGGGAGCAACTCTCGCTCTCTTGAAGACGGAAGGGACATGGCCAGCGGTCAAGGATGAGTTGATCAGCGAGGTGAGGTAGGGGAGAAGGTCACCGCACCGGAGATGGTCTGGAGAAGGGAGGAGGGGATGGGGTCAAGCGGGCAGGTTGTTGGGCGGCCTGCAGTCACAAGTCGCAGGATTTTATCTGGAGAGAGAGGGGAGAAAGAAGTCAAAGCATAGGGTAGGGCAGTGTGAGCAGGACCAGCAGTGTCATTAGACTTAACAAACGAGGATCGGATGTCGTCAACCTTCTTTTCAAAGTGGTTGACGAAGTCATCCACAGAGAGAGAGGAGGGGGGGGGGGGGGGGGGGGATTCAGGAGGGAGGAAAATGTGGCAAAGAGCTTCCTAGGGTTAGAGGCAGATGCTTGGAATTTAGAGTGGTAGAAGGTGGCCTTAGCAGCAGAAACAGATGAAGAAAATGTAGAGAGGAGGGAGTGAAAAGATGCCAGGTCGGCAGGGAGATTAGTTTTCTTCCATTTCCGCTCCGCTGCCCGGAGCTCTGTTCTGTGAGCTCGCAATGAGTCATCAAGCCACGGAGCTGGAGGGGAGGGGAGGACCGAGACGGCCGGGAGGATAGGGGACACAGAGAGTCAAAGGATGCAGAAAGGGAGGAGAGGAGGGTTGAGGAGGCAGAATCAGGAGATTGGAGGGAGAAGGATTGAGCAGAGGGAAGAGATGATAGGATGGAAGAGGAGAGAGTAGTGGGAGAGAGAGAGCGAAGGTTGCGGCGGCGCATTACCATCTGTGTAGGGGCAGAGTGAGTAGTGTGGGAGGAGAACGAGAGAGAAAAGGAAACAAAGTAGTGGTCGGAGACATGGAGGGGAGTTGCAGTGAGATTAGTAGAGGAGCAGCATCTAGTGAAGATGAGGTCAAGCGTATTGCCTGCCTTGTGAGTAGGGGGGGACGGTGAGAGGGTGAGGTCAAAAGAGGAGAGGAGTGGAAAGAAGGAGGCAGAGAGAAATGAGTCAAATGTGGACATAGGGAGGTTGAAATCCCCCAAAACTGTGAGGGGTGGGTGAGCCATCCTCAGGGAAGGAACTTATCAAGGCGTCAAGCTCATTGATGAACTCTCCAAGGGAACCTGGAGGGCGATAGATGACAAGGATATTAAGCTTAAATGGGCTAGTGACTGTGACAGCATGGAATTCAAATGAGGAGATAGACAGATGGGTTAGGGGAAAAATTGAGAATGTCCACTTGGGAGAGATGAGGATTCCTGTACCACCACCCCTCTGACCAGATGCTCTCGGGGTATGCGAGAACACATGGTCAGACGAGGAGAGAGCAGAAGGTGTAGCAGTGTTTTCAGTGGTGATCCATGTTTCCGTCAGCGCCAGGAAGTCGAGGGACTGGAGGTTGGCATAGGCTGGGATGAAGTCAGCTTTGTTGGCAGCAGAACGGCAGTTCCAGAGGCTGCCTGCGACCTGGAACTCCACGTGGGTGGTGCGTGCAGGGACCACCAGGTTAGAGAGGCAGGAGCCACGCGGTGTTGTGGTGCGTTTGTGTAGCCTGTGCAGAGAGGAGAGAACAGGGATAGGCAGAGGCATAGTTGACAGGCTGTAGCAAATGGCTACAAAAATGCAGAGGAGATCGGAATGAAATGAGCTAAGCATCTGGGAGCGGAGAGAGCAGGGCCTCCCTCACCAAAAACTTCTACCTCAGAAACTAAAATTGTTTCACTGAACCACCCGAACAAAAACTCTCCCAACTTCCGCCTTTAGAAATCAGAATTGTTGTGAACCACAGCGGTTCAATGTTTAAAGGAATAGACTCAACCCACTTTATTCAGCTAGCCAACTATGACACCATAGCCAACTAGCAAGCTAGCATCCAATAACAATAACACACCATTTAGCACCAACACTTGGTCACAACAAACCACCAATAGTGTGATAACATACTAAACAGATCATTCGTGTCTGTGTCAAGTTCCTTTCATGACGCAGCAATGATTAGACGTTGGCTAGGCTAGCTAGGACAAGTATATTGTATTTAGCTACTACCGTACAGTTAGCTGGTCGTGTTGGGTAGCTAGCAATGGCCACTGTGTTGACTTTGTTTGAAGAACGGCTAGCTAGCTAGCTTCGTGCTACACCCGGCACACAATGGCTATTGTGTTGACTCTGACTCTGTTCGAAAAAAACGGCTAGGTAGCTCGCTTCGTGCTACAGCCGGCACTGCCAAGACACAGTAACTACACACAACAACCCACGATGCCTAGCTATGACGCCGTAGCTAACTTGCAAGCTAGCATCCATTAACACACAATTTAGCATCAATACTTGGTTACAACAAACTGCCAAGAGTGTGTTAGCACACTAAACAGATAATTCAAGTCCGTGTCTAGTTCCTTTCATAACGCATAACGCAGCAAAAAATTAAACGTTGGCTAGCAGCACATTACCATTGGAACCAGCTCTCCGGCGTTGCTAATCGTTACCAGTAGCTACCCGCTAGCTAGCTAGCCTCGTGCTTCGATACTAACCTACAATTACCTAGTAAAGCACTGCTGCCTCATTAGGCTGGATTTAGAGAAAACATCACTAGTAAAGGACTGCTGCCTCGTTAGACTGGACCAAGAGAAAACATCTGTAGTAAAGGACTGCTGCCTCGTTAGGCTGGACCAAGAGAAAACATCACTAGTAAAGAACTGCTGCCTCGTTTGGCTGGACCAAGAGAAAACATCACTAGTAAAGGACTGCTGCCTCATTAGGCTGGACAAATATAAAACATCACCAGTAAAGGGCTGCTGCCTCGTTAGGCTGGACCAAGAGAAAACATCAATAACAAGCAAACGAGGCATAGACTCACTCTCTCTCTCTGGCTCACTCACGAGTTCTCTCTCTCTCTCTCTCTCTCTCTCTCTCTCTCTCTCTCTCTCTCTCTCTCTCTCTCTCTCTCTCTCTCCTCTCTCTCTAGTGTTGAACCACTCTGTTCTGTTCTACTAAGTTCTACTCTAGAGGGTAGGGTGGTACCACTCTGTTCTGTTCTGTTCTACTAAGTTCTGCTCTAGAGGGTAGTGTGGTACCACTCTGTTCTGTTCTGTTCTACTAACTTCTACTCTAGAGGGTAGTGTGGTACCACTCTGTTCTGTTCTACTAAGTTCTACTCTAGAGGGTAGTGTGGTACCACTCTGTTCTGTTCTACTAAGTTATTATCTAGAGGGTAGTGTGGTACCACTGTGTTCTGTTCTGTTCTACTAAGTTCTGCTCTAGAGGGTGGTGTGGTACCACTCTGTTCTGTTCTACTAAGTTCTGCTCTAGAGGGTAGGGTGGTACCACTCTGTTCTGTTCTACTAAGTTCTACTCTAGAGGGTAGTGTGGTACCACTCTGTTCTGTTCTACTAAGTTCTACTTTAGAGGGTAGTGTGGTACCACTCTGTTCTGTTCTGTTCTGTTCTACTAAGTTCTTCTCTAGAGGGTAGGGTGGTACCACTCTGTTCTGTTCTGTTCTACTAAGTTATTCTCTAGAGGGTAGTGTGGTACCACTCTGTTCTGTTCTACTAAGTTCTACTCTAGAGGGTAGGGTGGTACCACTCTGTTCTGTTCTACTAAGTTCTACTCTAGAGGGTAGTGTGGTACCACTCTGTTCTGTTCTGTTCTACTAAGTTCTACTCTAGAGGGTAGTGTGGTACCACTCTGTTCTGTTCTGTTCTACTAAGTTCTACTCTAGAGGGTAGTGTGGTACCACTCTGTTCTGTTCTACTAAGTTCTACTCTAGAGGGTAGGGTGGTACCACTCTGTTCTGTTCTACTAAGTTCTACTCTAGAGGGTAGGGTGGTACCACTCTGTTCTGTTCTACTAAGTTATTCTCTAGAGGGTAGGGTGGTACCACTCTGTTCTGTTCTACTAAGTTCTACTCTAGAGGGTAGTGTGGTACCACTCTGTTCTGTTCTGTTCTACTAAGTTATTCTCTAGAGGGAAGTGTGGTACCACTCTGTTCTGTTCTACTAAGTTCTACTCTAGAGGGTAGTGTGGTACCACTCTGTTCTGTTCTACTAAGTTCTACTCTAGAGGGTAGGGTGGTACCACTCTGTTCTGTTCTGTTCTACTAAGTTATTCTCTAGAGGGTAGTGTGGTACCACTGTGTTCTGTTCTGTTCTACTAAGTTCTGCTCTAGAGGGTGGTGTGGTACCACTCTGTTCTGTTCTACTAAGTTATACTCTAGAGGTTAGTGTGGTACCACTGTTCTCTTCTACTAAGTTCTACTCTAGAGGGTAGGGTGGTACCACTCTGTTCTGTTCTACTAAGTTCTACTCTAGAGGGTAGTGTGGTACCACTCTGTTCTGTTCTACTAAGTTCTACTCTAGAGGGTTGTGTGGTACCACTCTGTTCTGTTCTGTTCTACTAAGTTCTACTCTAGAGGGTAGTGTGGTACCACTCTGTTCTGTTCTACTAAGTTCTACTCTAGAGGGTAGGGTGGTACCACTCTGTTCTGTTCTACTAAGTTCTACTCTAGTGGGTAGGGTGGTACCACTCTGTTCTGTTCTGTTCTACTAAGTTCTACTCTAGAGGGTAGGGTGGTACCACTCTGTTCTGTTCTACTAAGTTCTACTCTAGTGGGTAGGGTGGTACCACTCTGTTCTGTTCTACTAAGTTCTGCTCTAGAGGGTAGTGTGGTACCACTCTGTTCTGTTCTACTAAGTTCTGCTCTAGAGGGTAGTGTGGTACCACTCTGTTCTGTTCTACTAAGTTCTACTCTAGAGGGTAGGGTGGTACCACTCTGTTCTGTTCTACTAAGTTCTGCTCTAGAGGGTAGTGTGGTACCACTCTGTTCTGTTCTACTAAGTTCTACTCTAGAGGGTGGTGTGGTACCACTCTGTTCTGTTCTACTAAGTTCTACTCTAGAGGGTAGGGTGGTACCACTCTGTTCTGTTCTGTTCTACTAAGTTCTTCTCTAGAGGGTAGGGTGGTACCACTCTGTTCTGTTCTGTTCTACTAAGTTATTCTCTAGAGGGTAGTGTGGTACCACTGTGTTCTGTTCTGTTCTACTAAGTTCTGCTCTAGAGGGTAGTGTGGTACCACTCTGTTCTGTTCTACTAAGTTCTACTCTAGAGGGTAGTGTGGTACCACTCTGTTCTGTTCTACTAAGTTCTACTCTAGAGGGAAGTGTGGTACCACTCTGTTCTGTTCTACTAAGTTCTGCTCTAGAGGGTAGGGTGGTACCACTCTGTTCTGTTCTGTTCTACTAAGTTCTGCTCTAGAGGGTAGGGTGGTACCACTCTGTTCTGTTCTACTAAGTTCTACTCTAGAGGGTAGTGTGGTACCACTCTGTTCTGTTCTACTAAGTTCTACTTTAGAGGGTAGTGTGGTACCACTCTGTTCTGTTCTGTTCTACTAAGTTCTTCTCTAGAGGGTAGGGTGGTACCAGTCTGTTCTGTTCTGTTCTACTAAGTTATTCTCTAGAGGGTAGTGTGGTACCACTCTGTTCTGTTCTACTAAGTTATTCTCTAGAGGATAGTGTGGTACCACTCTGTTCTGTTCTACTAAGTTCTACTCTAGAGGGTAGTGTGGTACCACTCTGTTCTGTTCTACTAAGTTCTACTCTAGAGGGTAGTGTGGTACCACTCTGTTCTGTTCTACTAAGTTCTACTCTAGAGGGTAGTGTGGTACCACTCTGTTCTGTTCTACTAAGTTCTACTGTAGAGGGTAGGGTGGAACCACTCTGTTCTGTTCTACTAAGTTCTACTCTAGAGGGTAGTGTGGTACCACTCTGTTCTGTTCTACTGTGTTATTCTCTAGAGGGTAGTGTGGTACCACTCTGTTCTGTTCTACTAAGTTCTACTCTAGAGGGTAGGGTGGTACCACTCTGTTCTGTTCTGTTCTACTAAGTTATTCTCTAGAGGGAAGTGTGGTACCACTCTGTTCTGTTCTACTAAGTTCTACTCTAGAGGGTAGTGTGGTACCACTCTGTTCTGTTCTACTAAGTTCTACTCTAGAGGGTAGTGTGGTACCACTCTGTTCTGTTCTACTAAGTTCTACTCTAGAGGGTAGCGTGGTACCACTCTGTTCTGTTCTGTTCTACTAAGTTATACTCTAGAGGTTAGTGTGGTACCACTCTGTTCTGTTCTACTAAGTTCTACTCTAGAGGGTAGTTTGGTACCACTCTGTTCTGTTCTACTAAGTTATTCTCTAGAGGGTAGGGTGGTACCACTCCTTTCTGTTCTACTAAGTTCTACTCTAGAGGGTAGTGTGGTACCACTCTGTTCTGTTCTACTAAGTTCTACTCTAGAGGGTAGTGTGGTACCACTCTGTTCTGTTCTGTTCTACTAAGTTCTACTCTAGAGGGTAGTGTGGTACCACTCTGTTCTGTTCTACTAAGTTCTACTCTAGAGGGAAGTGTGGTACCACTCTGTTCTGTTCTACTAAGTTCTACTCTAGAGGGTAGGGTGGTACCACTCTGTTCTGTTCTACTAAGTTCTACTCTAGAGGGTAGTGTGGTACCACTCTGTTCTGTTCTACTAAGTTCTACTCTAGAGGGTAGTGTGGTACCATTCTGTTCTGTTCTACGAAGTTATTCTCTAGAGGGTAGGGTGGTACCACTCTGTTCTGTTCTACTAAGTTCTACTCTAGAGGGTAGGGTGGTACCACTCTGTTCTGTTCTGTTCTACTAAGTTCTACTCTAGAGGGTAGTGTGGTACCATTCTGTTCTGTTCTACGAAGTTCTACTCTAGAGGGTAGGGTGGTACCACTCTGTTCTGTTCTACTAAGTTATTCTCTAGAGGGTAGTGTGGTACCACTCTGTTCTGTTCTACTAAGTTCTGCTCTAGAGGGTAGTGTGGTACCACTCTGTTCTGTTCTACTAAGTTAAGTTCTACTCTAGAGGGTAGTGTGGTACCACTCTGTTCTGTTCTACTAAGTTCTACTCTAGAGGGTAGTGTGGTACCACTCTGTTCTGTTCTACTAAGTTCTACTCTAGAGGGTAGTGTGGTACCACTCTGTTCTGTTCTGTTCTACTAAGTTCTACTCTAGAGGGTAGTGTGGTACCACTCTGTTCTGTTCTACTAAGTTCTACTCTAGAGGGTAGTGTGGTACCACTCTGTTCTGTTCTACTGTGTTATTCTCTAGAGGGTAGTGTGGTACCACTCTGTTCTGTTCTACTAAGTTCTACTCTAGAGGGTAGGGTGGTACCACTCTGTTCTGTTCTGTTCTACTAAGTTATTCTCTAGAGGGAAGTGTGGTACCACTCTGTTCTGTTCTACTAAGTTCTACTCTAGAGGGTAGTGTGGTACCACTCTGTTCTGTTCTACTAAGTTCTACTCTAGAGGGTAGTGTGGTACCACTCTGTTCTGTTCTTCTAAGTTCTACTCTAGAGGGTAGCGTGGTACCGCACTCTTGTTATTTTCTGTTCTACTAAGTTATACTCTAGAGGTTAGTGTGGTACCACTCTGTTCTGTTCTACTAAGTTCCTACTCTAGAGGGTAGTGTGGTACACTCTGTTATGTTCTACTAAGTTATTCCTCTAGAGGGTAGGGTGGTACCACTCTGTTCTGTTCTACTAAGTTCTACTCTAGAGGGTAGTGTGGGTACACTCTGTTCTGTTTCTACTAAGTTCTACTCTAGAGGGTAGTGTGGTACCACTCTGTTCTGTTCTGTTCTACTAAGTTCTACTCTAGAGGGTAGTGTGGTACCACTCTGTTCTGTTCTACTAAGTTCTACTCTAGAGGGGAAGTGTGGTACACTCTGTTCTGTTCTACTAAGTTCTACTCTAGAGGGTAGGGTGGTACCACTCTGTTCTGTTCTACTAAGTTCTACTCTAGAGGGTAGTGTGGTACCACTCTGTTCTGTTCTACTATACTAAGTTCTACTTCTGAGGGTAGTGTGGTACCATTCTGTTCTGTTCTACGAAGTTATTCTCTAGAGGGTAGTGTGGTACCACTCTGTTCTGTTTCTACTAAGTTCTACTCTAGAGGGTAGGGTGGTACCACTCTGTTCTGTTCTGTTCTACTAAGTTCTACTCTAGAGGGTAGTGTGGTACCATTCTGTTCTGTTCTACGAAGTTCTACTCTAGAGGGTAGGGTGGTACCACTCTTTTCTGTTCTACTAAGTTATTCTCTAGAGGGTAGTGTGGTACCACTCTGTTCTGTTCTACTAAGTTCTGCTCTAGAGGGTAGTGTGGTACCACTCTGTTCTGTTCTACTAAGTTCTACTCTAGAGGGTAGTGTGGTACCACTCTGTTCTGTTCTACTAAGTTCTACTCTAGAGGGTAGTGTGGTACCACTCTGTTCTGTTCTACTAAGTTCTACTCTAGAGGGTAGTGTGGTACCACTCTGTTCTGTTCTGTTCTACTAAGTTCTACTCTAGAGGGTAGTGTGGTACCACTCTGTTCTGTTCTACTAAGTTCTACTCTAGAGGGAAGTGTGGTACCACTCTGTTCTGTTCTACTAAGTTATACTCTAGAGGGTAGGGTGGTACCACTCTGTTCTGTTCTACTAAGTTCTACTCTAGAGGGTAGGGTGGTACCACTCTGTTCTGTTCTACTAAGTTCTACTCTAGTGGGTAGTGTGGTACCACTCTGTTCTGTTCTGTTCTACTAAGTTATTCTCTAGAGGGTAGTGTGGTACCACTCTGTTCTGTTCTGTTCTACTAAGTTATTCTCTAGAGGGTAGTGTGGTACCACTGTGTTCTGTTCTGTTCTACTAAGTTATTCTCTAGAGGGTAGTGTGGTACCACTGTGTTCTGTTCTGTTCTACTAAGTTCTGCTCTAGAGGGTTGTGTGGTACCACTCTGTTCTGTTCTACTAAGTTATTCTCTAGAGGGTAGGGTGGTACCACTCTGTTCTGTTCTACTAAGTTCTACTCTAGAGGGTAGGGTGGTACCACTCTGTTCTGTTCTACTAAGTTCTACTCTAGTGGGTAGGGTGGTACCACTCTGTTCTGTTCTACTAAGTTCTACTCTAGAGGGTAGGGTGGTACCACTCTGTTCTGTTCTACTAAGTTCTACTCTAGAGGGTAGTGTGGTACCACTCTGTTCTGTTCTACTAAGTTCTACTTTAGAGGGTAGTGTGGTACCACTCTGTTCTGTTCTGTTCTACTAAGTTCTTCTCTAGAGGGTAGGGTGGTACCAGTCTGTTCTGTTCTGTTCTACTAAGTTATTCTCTAGAGGGTAGTGTGGTACCACTCTGTTCTGTTCTACTAAGTTCTACTCTAGAGGGTAGGGTGGTACCACTCTGTTCTGTTCTACTAAGTTCTACTCTAAAGTGTGGTGTGGAACCACTCTGTTCTGTTCTACTAAGTTCTACTCTAGAGGGTAGGGTGGTACCACTCTGTTCTGTTCTACTAAGTTCTACTCTAGAGGGTAGTGTGGTACCACTCTGTTCTGTTCTGTTCTACTAAGTTCTACTCTAGAGGGTAGTGTGGTACCACTCTGTTCTGTTCTACTAAGTTATTCTCTAGAGGGTAGGGTGGGTACCACTGGTGTTCTGTTCTGTTCTACTAAGTTCTGCTCTAGAGGGTTGTGTGGGTACCACTCTGTTCTGTTCTACTAAGGTTTACTCTAGAGGGTAGCGTGGTACCACTCTGTTCTGTTCTACTAAGTTCTACTCTAGAGGGTAGTGTGGTACCACTCTGTTCTGTTCTGTTCTACTAAGTTATTCTCTAGAGGGTAGGGTGGTACCACTGTGTTCTGTTCTGTTCTACTAAGTTCTGCTCTAGAGGGTTGTGTGGTACCACTCTGTTCTGTTCTGTTCTACTAAGTTATACTCTAGAGGGTAGTGTGGTACCACTCTGTTCTGTTTCTACTAAGCTAAGTTCTACTCTAGAGGGTAGGTGTGGTACCACTCCTGTTCTGTTCTACTAAGTTCTATTCTAGAGGGTAGAGTGGTACCCACTCTGTTCTGTTCTGTTCTACTAAGTTCTACTCTAGAGGGTAGTGTGGTACCACTCTGTTCTGTTCTGTTCTACTAAGTTCTTACTCTAGTGGGTAGTGTGGTTACCACTCTGTTATGTTCTACTAAGTTCTACTCTAGGGGTAGGGTGGGTACCACTCCTGTTCTGTTCCTGTTCTACTAAGTTCTTCTCTAGAGGGTGGGTGTCTGGTACCAGTCTGTTCTGTTCTGTTCTACTAAGTTATTCTCTAGAGGGTAGTGTGGTACCACTCTGTTCTGTTCTACTAAGTTCTACTCTAGAGGGTAGGGTGGTACCACTCTGTTCTGTTCTACTAAGTTCTACTCTAAAGTGTGGTGTGGAACCACTCTGTTCTGTTCTACTAAGTTCTACTCTAGAGGGTAGGGTGGTACCACTCTGTTCTGTTCTACTAAGTTCTACTCTAGAGGGTAGTGTGGTACCACTCTGTTCTGTTCTGTTCTACTAAGTTCTACTCTAGAGGGTAGTGTGGTACCACTCTGTTCTGTTCTACTAAGTTATTCTCTAGAGGGTAGGGTGGTACCACTGTGTTCTGTTCTGTTCTACTAAGTTCTGCTCTAGAGGGTTGTGTGGTACCACTCTGTTCTGTTCTACTAAGTTCTACTCTAGAGGGTAGGGTGGTACCACTCTGTTCTGTTCTACTAAGTTCTACTCTAGAGGGTAGTGTGGTACCACTCTGTTCTGTTCTGTTCTACTAAGTTATTCTCTAGAGGGTAGGGTGGTACCACTGTGTTCCTGTTCTGTTCTACTAAGTTCTGCTCTAGAGGGTTGTGTGGTACACTCTGTTCTGTTCTGTTCTACTAAGTTATACTCTAGAGGGTAGTGTGGTACCACTCTGTTCTGTTTACTAAGTCTACTCTAGAGGGTAGTGTGGGTACCACTCTGTTCTGTTCTACTAAGTTCTATTCTAGGAGGTAGTGTGGTACCACTCTGTTCTGTTCTGTTCTACTAAGTTCTACTCTAGAGGGTAGTGTGGGTTACCACTCTGTTCTGTTCTGTTCTACTAAGTTCTACTCTAGAGGGTAGTGTCGGTACCACTCTGTTATGTTCTACTAAGTTATACTCTAGAGGGATAGGGTGGGTACCACTCTGTTCTGCTTCTACTAAGTTCTACTCTAGTGGGTAGGGTGGTACCACTCTGTTCTGTTCTACTAAGTTCTACTCTAGTGGGTAGGGTGGTAACCACTCTGTTCTGTTCTACTAAGTTCTACTCTAGAGGGAGAGTGGTGGTACCCACTCTGTTCTGTTGCTACTAAGTTCTGCTCTAGAGGGTAGGGTGGTACCACTCTGTTCTGTTCTGTTCTACTAAGTTCTTCTCTAGAGGGTAGGGTGGTACCAGTCTGTTCTGTTCTGTTCTACTAAGTTATTCTCTAGAGGGTAGTGTGGTACCACTCTGTTCTGTTCTACTAAGTTCTACTCTAGAGGGTAGGGTGGTACCACTCTGTTCTGTTCTACTAAGTTCTACTCTAGAGGGAAGTGTGGTACCACTCTGTTCTGTTCTACTAAGTTCTGCTCTAGAGGGTAGGGTGGTACCACTCTGTTCTGTTCTGTTCTACTAAGTTATTCCTCTAGAGGGTAGTGTGGTACCACTCTGTTCTGTTCTACTAAGTCTGCTCTAGAGGGTAGGGTGGTACCACTCTGTTCTGTTCTACTAAGTTCTACTCTAGAGGGTAGTGTGGTACCACTCTGTTCTGTTCTACAAGTTCTACTCTAGAGGGTAGGGTGGGTACCACTGTGTTCTGTTCTGTTCTACTAAGTTATTCTCTAGAGGGTAGTGTGTGGTACCACTGTGTTCTGTTCTGTTCTCACTAAGTTCTGCTCTAGAGGGTAGTGTTGGTACCGGTACCACTCTGTTCTGTTCTACTAAGTTATACTCTAGAGGTTAGTGTGGTACCACTCTGTTCTCTTCTACTAAGTTCTACTCTAGAGGGTAGTGTGGTACCACTCTGTTCTGTTCTGTTCTACTAAGTTCTACTCTAGAGGGTAGTGTGGTACCACTCTGTTCTGTTCTACTAAGTTCTACTCTAGAGGTAGTGTGGTACCACTCTGTTCTGTTCTACTGAGTTCTGCTCTAGAGGGTAGGGTGGTACCACTCTGTTCTGTTCTGTTCTACTAAGTTCTGCTCTAGAGGGTAGTGTGGTACCACTCTGTTCTGTTCTACTAAGTTCTACTCTAGAGGGTAGTGTGGTACCACTCTGTTCTGTTCTACTAAGTTCTACTCTAGAGGGTAGTGTGGTACCACTCTGTTCTGTTCTGTTCTACTAAGTTATTCTCTAGAGGGGTAGTGTGGTACCCACTCTGTTTCTGTTCTACTAAGTTCTTCTCTAGAGGGTAGGGTGGTACCACTCTGTTCTGTTCTGTTCTACTAAGTTATTCTCTAGAGGGTAGTGTGGTACCACTGTGTTCTGTTCTACTAAGTTCTACTCTAGAGGGTAGTGTGGTACCACTCTGTTCTGTTCTACTAAGTTCTACTCTAGAGGGTAGTGTGGTACCACTCTGTTCTGTTCTGTTCTACTAAGTTCTACTCTAGAGGGTAGTGTGGTACCACTCTGTTCTGTTCTACTAAGTTCTACTCTAGAGGGTGGTGTGGTACCACTCTGTTCTGTCCTACTAAGTTATTCTCTAGAGGGTAGTGTGGTACCACTCTGTTCTGTTCTACTGAGTTCTGCTCTAGAGGGTAGGGTGGTACCACTCTGTTCTGTTCTGTTCTACTAAGTTCTGCTCTAGAGGGTAGTGTGGTACCACGCTGTTCTGTTCTACTAAGTTCTACTCTAGAGGGTAGTGTGGTACCACTCTGTTCTGTTCTACTAAGTTCTACTCTAGAGGGTAGGATGGTACCACTCTGTTCTGTTTCTACTAAGTTCTACTCTAGAGGGTAGGGTGGTACCACTTTGTTCTGTTCTACTAAAGTTCTACTCTAGAGGGGTTAGTGTGGTACCCCCCCCCCCCCCCCCCCACTCTGTTCTGTCCTACTAAGTTATTCTCTAGAGGGTAGTGTGGTACCACTCTGTTCTGTTCTACTAAAGTTCTACTCTAGAGTAGGGTAGGGTGGTACCACCTCTGTTCTGTTCTGTTCTACTAAGTTTATTCTCTAGAGGGAAGTGTGGTACCACTCTGTGTTCTGTTCTACTAAGTTCTACTCTAGAGGGGTAGTGTGGTACCACTCTGTTCCTGTTCTACTAAGTTCTACTCTAGAAGGGTAGGGTGGTACCACTCTGTTCTGTTTGTTCTGTTCTACTAAGTTATTCTAGAGGGTAGTGTGGTATATCTAGAGGGTAGTGTGGTACCACTGTGTTCTGTTTTGTTCTGTTCCTACTAAGTTCTGCTCTAGAGGGTGGTGTGGTACCACTCTGTTCTGTTCTACTAAGTTATACTCTAGAGGTTAGTGTGGTTCCCACTGTTCTCTTCTACTAAGTTCTACTCTAGAGGGTAGTGTGGTACCACTCTGTTCTGTTCTACTAAGTTCTACTCTAGAGGGTAGGGTGGTACCACTCTGTTCTGTTCTACTAAGTTCTACTCTAGAGGGAAGTGTGGTACCACTCTGTTCTGTTCTACTAAGTTCTACTCTAGAGGGTTGTGTGGTACCACTCTGTTCTGTTCTACTAAGTTATTCTCTAGAGGGTAGGGTGGTACCACTCTGTTCTGTTCTGTTCTACTAAGTTATTCTCTAGAGGGAAGTGTGGTTCCACTCTGTTCTGTTCTACTAAGTTCTACTCTAGAGGGTAGTGTGGTACCACTCTGTTCTGTTCTACTAAGATCTACTCTAGAGGGTAGTGTGGTACCACTCTGTTCTGTTCTGTTCTACTAAGTTCTGCTCTAGCGGGTAGTGTGGTACCACTCTGTTCTGTTCTGTTCTACTAAGTTATTCTCTAGAGGGTAGTGTGGTACCACTGTGTTCTGTTCTGTTCTACTAAGTTATTCTCTAGAGGGTAGTGTGGTACCACTCTGTTCTGTTCTGTTCTACTAAGTTCTGCTCTAGAGGGTAGTGTGGTACCACTCTGTTCTGTTCTACTAAGTTATTCTCTAGAGGGTAGTGTGGTACCACTCTGTTCTGTTCTACTAAGTTCTACTCTAGAGGGTAGTGTGGTACCACTCTGTTCTGTTCTACTAAGTTCTACTCTAGAGGGTAGTGTGGTACCACTCTGTTCTGTTCTACCTAAGTTCTACTCTAGAGGGTAGTGTGGTACCACTCTGTTCTGTTCTACTGAGTTCTTGCTCTAGAGGGTAGGGTGGTACCACTCTGTTTCTGTTCGTTCTATTCTACTAAGTTCTGCTCTAGAGGGTAGTGTGGTACCACTCTGTTCTGTTCTACTAAGGTTCTACTCTAGAGGGTAGTGTGGTACCACTCTGTTCTGTTCTACTAAGTTCTACTCTAGAGGGTAGGGTGGTACCACTCTGTTCTGTTCTACTAAGTTATTCTCTAGAGGGTAGTGTGGTACCACTCTGTTCTGTTCTACCAAGTTCTACTCTAGAGGGTAGGGTGGTACCACTCTGTTCTGTTCTACTAAGTTCTACTCTAGAGGGAAGTGTGGTACCACTCTGTTCTGTTCTACTAAGTTCTACTCTAGAGGGTTGTGTGGTACCACTCTGTTCTGTTCTACTAAGTTATTCTCTAGAGGGTAGGGTGGTACCACTCTGTTCTGTTCTGTTCTACTAAGTTATTCTCTAGAGGGAAGTGTGGTTCCACTCTGTTCTGTTCTACTAAGTTCTACTCTAGAGGGTAGTGTGGTACCACTCTGTTCTGTTCTACTAAGATAAGATCTACTCTAGAGGGTAGTGTGGTACCACTCTGTTCTGTTCTGTTCTACTAAGTTTCTGCTCTAGCGGGGTAGTGTGGTACCACCTCTGTTCTGTTCTGTTCTACTACAGTTATTCTCTAGAGAGGTAGTGTGGTACCACTGTGTTCTGTTCTGTTCTACTAAGTTATTCTCTAGAGGGTAGTGTGGTATACCACTCTGTTCTGTTCTGTTCTACTAAGTTCTGCTCTAGAGGGTAGTGTGCGTTACCACTCTGTTCTGTTATGTTCTACTAAGTTCTACTCTACGAGGGTAGTGTAGGTACCACTCTGTTCTGTCTACCTAAGTTATTCTCTAGAGGGTAGTGTGGTACCACTCTGTTCTGTATCTACTAAGTTCTACTCTAGAGGGTAGTGTGGACCACTCTGTTCTGTTCTACTAAGTTCTACTCTAGAGGGTAGTGTGGTACCACTCTGTTCTGTTCTACTGAGTTCTAGCTCTAGAGGGTAGGGGGGTGGTACCACTCTGTTCTGTTCCTGTTCTACTAAGTTCTGCTCTAGAGGGTTAGTGTGGTACCACTCCTGTTCTGCTCTTCTACTAAGTTTCTACTCCTAGAGGGTAGTGTGGTACCACTCTGTTCTGTTCTACTACGTTCTACTCTAGAGGGGTAGGGTGGTACCACTCTGTTCTGTTTACTAAGTTATTCCTCTAGAGGGTAGTGTGGTACCACTCTGTTCTGTTCTACCAAGTTCTACTCTAGAGGGTAGGGTGGTACCACTCTGTTCTGTTCTACTAAGTTCTACTCTAGAGGGTAGGGTGGTACCACTCTGTTCTGTTCTACTAAGTTCTACTCATAGAGGGTAGTGTCTGGTACCACTCTGTTCTGTCCTACTAAGTTATTCTCTAGAGGGTAGTGGTGTGTACACTCTGTTCTGTTCTAACTAAGTTTCTACTCTAGAAGGGTTTAGGGTGGGTACCACACGGTTCTGTTCTGTTCTACTAAGTTATTCTTCTCTAGAGGGAAGTGTGGTACCACTCTCGTTCTGTTCTACTAAGTTCTACTCTAGAGGGTTGTGTGGTACCACTCTGCTTCTGTTCTACCTAAGTTCTACTCTAGAGGGTAGGGTGGTACCAACTCTGTTCGTTCTGTTCTACTAAGTTATTCTCTAGAGGGTAGTGTCGGTACCAATGTGTTCTGTTTCTGTTCTCACTAAGTTCTGCTCTAGAGGGTAGTGTGGTACCACATGTGTTCTGTTCTGTTCTACTAAGTTCTACTCTAGAGGGTAGTGTGGTACCACTGTTCTCTTCTACCTAAGTTCTACTCTAGAGGGTAGGGTGGTACAGCACTCTGTTCTGTTCTACTAAGTTCTACTCTAGAGGGCTAGGGTGGTACCACCTCTGTTCTGTTCTACTAAGTTCTACTCTAGAGGGTAGGGTGGTACCACTCTGTTCTGTTGTTCTACTAAGTTATTCTCTAGAGGGAAGTGTGGTACCACTCTGGTCTACTAAGTTCTATCTAGAGGGTTAGTGTGGTACCACTCTGTTCTGTTCTACTAAGTTCTACTTCTAGAGGGTAGGGTGGATACCAGTCTGTTCTGTTCTGTTCTACTAAGTTATTCTCTAGAGGGAAGTGTGGTACCACTCTGTTCTGTCTACTAAGTTCCTACTCTAGAGGGTAGGGTGGTACCTCACTGTTCTGTTCTGTTTCTACTAAGTCTATTCTCCTAGAGCGGCTAGGGTAGCCGTACCACTCTGTTCTGTTCTGTTCTACTAAGTTCTACTCTAGAGAGGTAGTGTGGTACCACTCTGTTTCTCTTCTAACTAAGTTCTACTCTAGAGGGTAGGCTGGTACCACATCTGTTCTCGTTCTACTAAGTTCTTACTCTAGTGGGTAGGGTGGTACCACTCGGTTCTGTTCTACTAAGTTCTACTATAGAGGGTAGTGTGGTACCACTCTGTTCTTTCTACTAAGTTAGTTCTACTATAGAGGGTAGTGTGGTACCACTCTGTTCTGTTCTACTAAGTTCTACTTCTAGAGGGTAGTGTGGTACCACTCTGTTCTGTTCTACTAAGTTACTACTCTAGAGGGTAGTGTGGTACCACTATGTTCTGTTCTACTAAGTTCTACTCTAGAGGGTAGTGTGGTACCCACTCTGTTACTGTTCTACTAAGTTCTACTCTAGAGGGTAGGGGTGGTACCACTCTGTTCTGTTCTACTAAGTTATTCTCTAGAGGGAAGGTGTGGTACCACTCTGTTCTGTTCTAACTAAGTTCTACCTCTAGAGATGGTCAGTGTAGGTACCACTCTGTTCTGTTCTACTAAGTTCTACCTAAGAGGGTAGGGTGGGTACCACTCTGTTCTGTTCTGTTCTACTAAGTTATTCTCTAGAGGGTAGTGTGGTACCCACTGTGTTCTGTTCTGTTCTACTAAGTTTCTGCTCTAGAGGTTTGTGTGGTACCACTCTGTTCTGTTCTGCTTCTACTAAGTTATACTCTAGAGGGTGGTGTGGTACCACTCTGTTCTGTTCTACTAAGTTCTACTCTAGAGGGTAGTGTGGTACCACTCTGTTCTGTTCTGTTCTACTAAGTTCTACTCTAGAGGGTAGTGTGGTACCACTCTGTTCTGTTCTACTAAGTTCTACTCTAGAGGGTAGTGTGGTACCACTCTGTTCTGTCCTGCTCTACTAAGTTATTCTCTAGAGGGTAGTGTGGTACCACTCTGTTCTGTTCTACTAAGTTCTGCTCTAGAGGGTAGGGTGGTACCACTCTGTTCTGTTCTGTTCTACTAAGTTCTGCTCTAGAGGGTAGGGTGGTACCACTCTGTTCTGTTCTACTAAGTTCTACTCTAGAGGGGTAGTGTGGTACACTCTGTTCTGTTCTACATAGTTCTACTTTAGAGGGTAGTGTGGTACCACTTCTGTTCCTGTTCTGTTCTACTAAGTTCTTCTTTCTCTAGAGGGTAGGGTGGTACCAGTCTGTTCTGTTCTGTTCTACTAAGTTACTTCTCTAGAGGGTAGTGTGGTACCACTCTGTTCTGTTCTACTAAGTTCTACTCTAGAGGGTAGGGTGGTACCACTCTGTTCTGTTCTACTAAGTTCTACTCTAGAGGGTAGGGTGGTACCACCTCTGTTCTGTTCTGTTCTACTAAGTTATTCTCTAGAGGGAAGTGTGGTACCCACTCTGTTCTGTTCTAACTAAGTTCTACTCTAGAGGGTAGGGTGGTACCACTCTGTTCTGTTCTACTAAGATCTACTCTAGAGGGTAGGGTGGTACCACCTCTGTTCTGTTCTACTAAGTTCTACTCTAGAGGGTAGTGTGGTACCACTCTGTTCTGTTTCTACTAAGTTATTTACTCTAGAGGGTAGTGGGTGTGGTACCACTCTGTTCTGTTTCTACTAAGTTCTACTCTAGAGGGTAGTGTGGTACCACTCTGTTCTGTTCTACTAAGTTCTACTCTAGAGGGTAGTGGTAACCACTCTGTTTCTGTTCTTACTAAAGTTATTCTCTAGAGGGAGTGTGGTACCACTCTGTTCTGTTCTACTAAGTTCTACTCTAGAGGGTAGTGTGGTTACCACTCTGTTCTGTTTTTTCTACTTAAGTTCTACTCTAGAAGGGTAGGGTTGTGGTACCTTAACTCTGTTCTGTTCTGTTCTACTGGGAAAGTTCTTTTATTCTCTAGAGGTTAGTGTGGTACCACTGTGTTCTGTTCTGTTCTACTAAGTTCTTTGTTTCCTTCTGTTTTTCTCTAGTTCCTGAGGGTAGTGTGGGTGGTACCACTCTGTTCTGTTCTACTAAGTTACTACTCTAGAGGGGGGTGTGGTACCGTTCACACTGTTCTCTTCTACTAAGTTCTACTCTAGAGGGTAGCGGTGGTACCACCTCTGTTTTCTGTTCTACTAAGCTTCTCTCTAGAGGGTAGTGTGGTACACTCTGTCTCTGTTCTACTAAGTTCTACTCTAGAGGGTAGTGCTGGTACCACTCTGTTCTGTTCTACTAAGTTCTACTCTAGAGGGTAGTGTGGTACCACTCTGTTCTGTTCTACTAAGTTCTACTCTAGAGAGTCAGTGTGGTACCACTCTGTTCTGTTCTACTAAGTTCTACTCTAGAGGGTAGGGTGTGGTACCACTCTTGTTCTTGTTCTACTAAGTTCTACTCTAGAGGGTGGTGTGGTACCACTCTGTTCTGTTCTACTAAGTTATACTCTAGAGGGTAGTGTGGTACCACTCTATGTCTTGTTCTACTAAGTTCTACTCTACGAGGGTAGTGTTGGTACCACTCTGTTCTGTTCTACTTCTACTAAGTTCTACTCTAGAGGGTAGTGTGGTACCACTCTGTTCTGTTCTACTAAGTTCTACTCTAGAGGGTAGTGTGGTACCACTCTGTTCTGTTTTACTAAGTTATCTCTAGAGGGTAGTGTGGTACCACTCTGTTCTGTTGTCTACTAAGTTATTCTCTAGAGGTAGTGTGGTACCACTCTGTTCTGTTCTACTAAGTTCTACTCTAGAGGGTAGTGTGGTACCACTCTGTTCTGTTCTACTAAGTTCTACTCTAGAGGGTAGTGTGGTACCACTCTGTTCTGTTCTACTAAGTTCTACTCTAGAGGGTAGTGTAATACCACTCTGTTCTGTTCTACTAAGTTCTACTCTAGAGGGTAGGGTGGTACCACTCTGTTCTGTTCTGTTCTACTAAGTTCTTCTCTAGAGGGTAGTGTGGTACCACTGTCTGTTCTGTTCTACTAAGTTCTGCTCTAGAGTTTGAGGGTGGTACACTCTGTTCTGTTCTGTTCTACTAAGTTCTGCTCTAGAGGGTAGGGTGTTGGTACCACTCTGTTCTGTTCTGTTCTACTAAGTTCTACTCTAGGGTGAAGGGGGGGGGGGGAGGGTAGGTGTGGTACACTCTGTTCTGTTCTACTAAGTTTTACTCTAGAGGGTAGTGTGGTACCACTCTGTTCTGTTCTACTAAGTTCTACTTAGAGGGTAGGGTGGTACCAATCTGTTTTGTTCTGTTCTACTAAGTTATTTCTACTCTAGAGGGTTAGTGTGGTACCACTCTGTTCTGTTCTACTAAGTTCTCTCTAGAGAGGGTAGTGTTTGGGTACCACTATGTTCTGTTCTGTCTACTAGTTCTACTCTAGAGGGTAGTGTGGTACCACTCTGTTCTGTTCTACTAAGTTCTACTCTAGAGGGTAGTGTGGTACCACTCTGTGTTTGTTCTGTTTACTAAGTTCTACTCTAGAGGGTCCGGTAGTGTGGTACCACTCTGTTCTGTTGTTCTACTAAGTTATTCTCTCTAGAGGGTAGTGTGGTACCACTCTGTTCTGTTCTACTAAGTTCTACTCTAGAGGGTAGGGTGGGTTACCACTCTGTTCTGTTCTACTAAGTTCTACTCTAGAGGGTAGGGTGTGGTACCACTCTCAGTTCTGTTCTACTAAGTTCTACTCTAGAGGGTAGGGGTGTGGTACCACTCTGTTCTGTTCTACTAAGTTATTCTCTAGAGGGTAGTGTGTACACTCACTTGTTCTGTTCTACTAAGTTCTACTCTAGAGGGTTAGTGTGGTACCACTCTGTGTTCTGTTCTACTAAGTTCTACTTAGAGGGTTCCTGTGTGGTACCACTTGTTCTGTTTCTGTTCTACTAAGTTTTATTCTCTAGAGGGGTAGGGTGTTGGTACCACTTGTGTTCTGTTCTGTTTCTGTTTTACTAAGTTCTACTCTAGAGGGTAGGGTGGGTACCACTCTGTTCCTGTTCTACTAAACTAAGTTCTACTCTAGAGTGGTAGTGTGGTACCACTCTGTCTGTTCTGTTCTACTAAGTTCTTCTCTAGAGGGTAGTGTGGTACCACTGCTGTTCTGTTCTGTTTACTAAGTTATTCTCTAGAGGGTAGGGTAGGTACCCCACTCTGTTCTGTTCTGTTCTACTAGTTCTTCTCTAGAGGGTAGGGTGGTACCACTCTGTTCTGTCTTCTACTAAGTTCTACTCTAGAGGGTAGTGTGGTACCACTCTGTTCTCGTTCTACTAAGTTCTACTCTAGAGGGTGGGTGGTACCACTCTGTTCTGTTCTGTTCTACTAAGTTATTCTCTAGAGGGTAGGTGTGGTACCCACTCTGTTCTGTTATAACTAAGTTCTACTCTAGAGGGTAGTGTGGTAACCACTCTGTTCCTGTTCTACTAAGTTCTACTCTAGAGGGGTAGGGTGGTACCACTGCTTGTTCTGTTCTGTTCTACTAAGTTATTCTCTAGAGGGTAGGGGTGGTACCACTCTGTTCTGTTCTGTTCTACTAAGTTTCTACTCTATAGAGGGTAGGGTTTTGTGGTACCCACTCTGTGTGTTTGTGTTCTCTGTTCTACTAAGTTCTACTCTAGAGGGTAGGTGTGGTACCACTGTGTTCTGTTCTGTTCTACTAAGGTTCTACTCTAGTGGGTAGGTGTTATGGTTACCACTCTGTTCTGTTCTACTAAGTTCTACTATAGAGGGTAGTGTGGTACCACTCTGTTCTAGTTTCTACTAAGTTCTACTCTAGAGGGTAGTGTGGTACCACTCTGTTCTGTTTGTTCTACTAAGTTCTACTCTAGAGGGTAGATGTGGGGTAACCACTCTGTTCTGTTCTACTAAAGTTCTACTCTAGAGGTGGGTAGTGTCGGGGTACCACTCTGTTCTTTTTGTTCTACTAAGGTTCTACTCTTGAGGGTAGTGTGGTAACCACTCTGTTCTGTTTACTAAGTTCTACTCTAGAGGGTAGGTGTGGTACCACTCTGTTCTGTTCTACTAAGTTCTGCTCTAGAGGGTAGTTGTGGTACCACTCTGTTCTGTTCTACTAAGTTCTACTCTAGAGGGTTAGTGTGGTACCACTCTGTTCTGTTCTACTAAGTTTCTACTCTAGAGGGTAGGGTGGTACCACTGTTCTGTTCTGTTCTACTAAGTTATTCTCTAGGAGAGGGTAGCGGTGTGGTACCCACTGTGTTCTGTTCTGTTCTTACTAAGTTATCTCTCTTAGAGGGTTATTTGGTGTGGTACCACTCTGTTCTGTTCTACTAAGTTATACTCTAGAGGTGTGGTGTGGTACCACTCTGTTCTGTTCTACTAAGTTCTACTCTAGAGGGTAGTGTGGTACCACTCTGTTCTGTTCTGTTCTACTAAGTTCTACTCTAGAGGTGTAGGGTGTTGGTACCACTCTGTTCTGTTCTACTAAGTTTATTCTTAGGAGGGTAGGGTGTGGTACCACTCTGTTCTGTTCTACTAAGTTATTACTCTAGAGGGTAAGTGTGGGTACCACTCTGTTCTGTTCTACTAAGTTCTACTCTAGAGGGTAGGGTGGTACCACTCTGTTCTGTTCTGTTCTACTAAGATCTACTCTAGAGGGTAGGGGTGGTACCACTGTTTCTGTTCTGTTTCTACTAAGTTCTACTCTAGAGGGTAGTGTGGTACCACTGTGTTCTGTTCTGTTCTACTAAGTTCTACTCTAGAGGGTTTGTGTGGTACCACTCTGTTCTGTTCTGTTCTATAAGTTCTTCTCTAGAGGGTAAGTAGTGTGGTACCACTCTGTTCTGTTCTGTTCTTTACTAAGTCTATTCTCTAGAGGGGGTAGTGTGGTACCACTCTGTTCTGTTCTACTAAGTTCTACTCTAGAGGGTTATAGGGTGGTACCACTCTGTTTCTGTTCTACTAAGTTCTACTCTCGAGGTGTGATTAGTGTGGTACCACTCTGTTCTGTTCTACTAAGTTCTACTCTAGAGGAGGGTAGGGTGGGTACACTCTGTTCTGTTCTGTTCTACTAAGTTATTCTCTAGAGGGTAGGGTGGTACCATCTGTTCTGTTCTGTTCTACCTAAGTTATTCTCTAGAGGGTAGTGTTGGTACCACTCTGTTCTGTTCTACTAAGTTTTCTACTCTAGAGGGTAGGGTGGTACCACTCTGTTCTGTTCTACTAAGTTCTACTTCTAGAGGGTAGGGTGTGTACACTCTGTTCTGTTCTACTAAGTTCTACTCTAGAGGGTAGTGTGGTACCACTCTGTTCTGTTCTGTTATACTAAGTTCTACTCTAGAGGGTAGTGTTGGTAGTCCCACTCTGTTCTGTTCTGTTCTACTAAGTTCTTACTCTAGAGGGGTAGTGTGGTACCACTCTGTTCTGTTCTACTAAGTTCTACTCTAGAGGGTGGGTAGGGTGGTACCACTTGTTCTGTTCGTTATACTAAGTTATTACTCTAGAGGGTAGGTGTCCCGGGTACCACTCTGTTCTGTTTCTACTAAGTTTACTCTAGAGGGTAGTGTGGGTACCACTCTGTTCTGTTTCTACTAAGTTCTACTTCTAGAGGGTAGGGTGTGGTACCACTCTGTTCTGTTTCTGTTCTACTTAAGTTATTGCTCTTAGAGGGTGTGTGGTACACTGTGTTCTGTTCTGTTCTACTAAGTTCTACTCTAGAGGGTTTGTGTGGTACCACTCTGTTCTGTTCTACTAAGTTTTCTCTAGAGGGTGGTGTGGTACCACTCTGTTCTGTTCGGTTTATACTAAGTTTCTCTAGAGGGTAGTGTGACCCCCCCACCCCCAACCCCCGTACCACTCTGTTCTGTTCTACTAAGTTCTACTCTAGAGGGTAGTGTGGTACCACTGGTTGTTCTGTTCTGTTCTACTAAGTTCTACTCTAGAAGGTTGGGTGGTACCACTCTGTTCTGTTCTGTTCTACTAAGTTATTCTCTTTAGAGGGTAGCTGTGGTACCACTCTGTTCTGTTCTACTAAGTTTATACTCTAGAGGGTTAGGGTGGTACCACTCTGTTCTGTTCTACTAAGTTCTACTCTAGAGGGTATTAGGTGTGGTACCACTATGTTCTGTTCTGTTCTACTAAGTTTTACTCTAGAGGGTAGGTGTGGTACCACTTGTTCTGTTCTACTAGTTCTACTCTAGAGGGTAGGGTGGTTACCACTCTGGTTCTGTTCTACTAAGTTTACTCTAGAGGGTAGTGTGGTACCACTCTGTTCTGTTTACTAAGTTCTACTCTAGAGGGGTTTAGGGTGGGTACCACTCTGTTCTGTTCTTTCTACTAAGTTCTACTCTAGAGGGTAGGGTGTGGGTACCACTCTGTTCTGTTCTGTTCTACTAAGTATCTACTCTAGAGGGTTAGTGTGGTACCACTGTTCTGTTCTGTTTCTACTAAGTTCTACTCTAGAGGGTAGGGTGGTACCACTCTGTTCTGTTCTACTAAGTTCTACTCTAAGAGGTGTGGTGTGGTACCACTATGTTTTCTGTTCTGTTCTACTAAGTTCTACTCTAGAGGGTATAGTAGGGTGGTTACCACTCTGTTCTGTTCTACTAAGTTATACTCTAGAGGGTAGTGTGGTACCACTCTGTTCTGTTCTGTTCTACTAAGTTCTGCTTAGAGGGTGTGTGGTACCACTCTGTTCTGTTCTACTAAGTTTCTACTCTAGAGGGTAGAGGTGGGTACCACTCTGTTCTGTTCTACTAAGTTCTACTCTAGAGGGTATGGTCACCCCCGGTACCACTCTGTTCTGTTCTACTAAGTTTTACTCTAGAGGGTAGTGTGGTACCAACTGTTCTGTTCTGTTCTACTAAGTTTACTCTAGAGGGTAGTGTGGTACCACTCTGTTCTGTTGTGTTTACTAAGTTCTGCTCTAGAGGGTTAGTGTGGTACCACTCTGTTCTGTTCTACTAAGTTTACTCTAGAGGGTAGGTGTGGTACCACTCTGTTCTGTTCTGTTTCTACTAAGTTTCTACTCTAGAGGGTCGGGGGAGTGTGGTACCACTCTGTTCTGTTCTACTAAGTTCTACTTAGAGGGTAGTGTGGTACCACTCTGTTATGTTCTACTAAGTTTCTACTCTAGAGGGTAGGTGTAGGTACCAGGGTGGTGTCTGTACCACTCTGTTCTGTTCTACTAAGTTTCTCTAGAGTGGGTAGTGTGGTACCACTGTTTCTGTTCTGTTTCTACTAAGTTCTACTTGAGGGTAGGGTGGTTACCACTCTGTTCTGTTCTACTAAGTTCTACTCTAGAGGGTAGTGTGTTACCACTCTGTTCTGTTCTACTAAGTTCTACTCTAGAGGGTAGGGTCGGGGTGTTACCACTCTGTTTCTGTTTCTGTTCTACTAAGTTCTACTCTAGTGGGTGGGTGTGGTACCACTCTGTTCTGTTCTGTTCTACTAAGTTATTACTCTAGAGGGTAGTGTGGTACCACTTGTTCTGTTCTGTTCTACTAAGTTTCTACTCTAGAGGGTTGTGTGGTACCACTGTTCTGTTCTGTTCTACTAAGAGTCTACTCTAGAGGGTAGTGTGGTACCACTCTGTTCTGTTCTACTAAGTTCTACTCTAGAGGGTAGGGGGTGTGGTACCACTCTGTTCTGTTCTGTTCTACTAAGTTCTACTCTAGAGGGTAGGTGTGGTACCACTCTGTTCTGTTTAACTACTAGTTCTACTCTAGAGGGTTAGGGTGGTACCACTCTGTTCTTGTTCTTTTTTTACTAAGTTCTACTCTAGAGGGTAGTGTGGTACCACTTGTTCTGTTCTGTTCTACTAAGTTCTACTCTAGAGGGTAGGGTGGTACCACTTGTTCTGTTCTGTTCTACTAAGTTCTACTCTAGAGGGTAGTGTGTGGTACCACTCTGTTCTGTTCTACTAAGTTCTTCTCTAGAGGGTAGTGTGGGTACCACTCTGTTCTGTTCTACTAAGTTCTACTCTAGAGTGTGGTGTGGTACCACTCTGTTCTGTTCTACTAAAGTCTACTCTAAGAGGGTAGGGTGTGGTACCACTCTGTTTGTTCTACTAAGTTCTGCTCTAGAGAGGGTAGGTGTGGTACCACTCTGTTCTGTTCTACTAAGTTCTCTCTATAGAGGGTAGTGTGGTACCACTCTGTTCTGTTCTACTATGTTCTACTCTAGAGGGTAGTGTGGTACCACTCTGTTCTGTTTACTAAGTTCTACTCTAGTGGGTAGTGTGTGGTACCCACTCTGTTCTGTTCTACTAAGTTCTACTCTAGAGGGTAGGGTGGTTAACACTGTCTGTTCTGTTCTACTAAGTTCTGCTCTAGAGGGTAGTGTGGTACCACTCTGTTCTGTTCTACTAAGTTTCTACTCTAGAGGGTGGGGTGGTACCACTCTGTTTGTTCTACTAAGTATTCTCTAGAGGGTTAGGTGTGGTACCACTCTGTTCTGTTCTACTAAGTTCTTACTCTAAGAGGTAGTGGTGTGGGTACCCTCGTTCCACTCTGTTCTGTTCTACTAAGTTCTACTCTTCTCTAGAGGGTAGTGTGGTACCACTCTGTTCTGTTCTACTAAGTTCTACTCTAGAGGGTAGTGTGGTACCACTCTGTTCTGTTCTACTAATTCTACTCTAGAGGGTAGAGTGGTAACCACTCAGTATCTGTTCTACTAAGTTCTACTCTGAGGGTAGTGTGGTACCACTCTGTTCTGTTCTGTTTACTAAGTTCTACTCTAGAGGGTAGTGTGGTACACACTGTTCTGTTCTGTTCTACTAATGTGTTCTACTCTAGAGGGTAGTGTGGGTACCACTCTGTTCTGTTCTACTAAGTTCTACTCTAGAGGGGTAGTGTGGTACCACTTCTGTTCTGTTCTACTAAGTTCTACTCTAGAGGGGTAGTGTGGTTACCACTCTGTTCTGTTCTACTAAGTTCTACTCTAGAGGGTAGGGTGGTACCACTCTGTTCTGTTCTACTAAGTTCTGCTCTAGAGGGTTAGGGTGTGGTACCACTCTGTTCTGTTCTACTAAGTTTTTACTCTCTAGAGGGTAGTGTGGTACCACTGTGTTCTGTTCTGTTCTACTAAGTTCTACTCTAGAGGGTTAGGTCGGTACCACTCTGTTCTGTTCTTTCTACTAAGTTTCTCTAGAGGGTAGGTGTGGTACCACTGTGTTCTGTTCTGTTCTACTAAGTTCTGCTCTAGAGGGTAGTGTGGTTACCACTCTGTTCTGTTCTACTAAGTTCTACTCTAGAGGGTAGGTGTGGTACCTTTTGTACCCCCCCCACCCCCCCCCCCCCCCCCCCCCCTCTGTTCTGTTCTGTTCTACTAAGTTCTACTCTAGAGGGGTAGTGTGGTACCACTCTCTGTTCTGTTCTACTAAGTTCTACTCTAGAGAAGGGTAGTGTGGTACCACTCTGTTCTGTTTACTAAGTTCTACTCTAGAGGGTAGTGTGGTACACTCTGTTTCTGTTTTCTGTTCTACTAAGTTTTCTCTAGAGGGGAAGTGTGGTACCACTCTGTTCTGTTATACTAAGTTCTGCTCTAGAGGGTAGGTGTGGTACCACTCTGTTCTGTTCTGTCTCTACTTAGAGTTCTACTCTAGAGGGTAGGGTGGTACCACTCTGTTCTGTTCTGTTTACTAAGTTCTACTCTAGAGGGTAGTGTGGTACCACTTATGTTATGTTCTGTTCTACTAAGTTCTACTCTAGGGGTAGTGTGGTACCACTCTGTTCTGTTCTACTAAGTTCTACTCTAGAGGGTAGGTGGTACCACTGTTCTGTTCTGTTCTACTAAGTTCTATTCTCTAGAGGGTGTGTGGTACCACTCTGTTCTGTTCTACTAAGTTTACTCTAGAGGGTAGGTGTTGGTACCACTCTGTTCTGTTCTACTAAGTTCTTATTCTCTAGAGGTAGTGTGTGGTTATCCACTGTTCTGTTCTGTTCTACTAAGTTCTACTCTTTAGAGGGTAGTGTGGTACCACTCTGTTCTGTTCTGTTCTACTAAGTTTTCTCTATCTTGAGGGTAGGGGTGGTACCACTCTGTTCTGTTCTGTTATACTAAGTTATTTCTCTTAGAGGGTAGTGTGGTACCACTCTGTTCTGTTTCTACTAAGTTCTACTCTAGAGGGTAGTGTGGTACCACTCTGTTCTGTTCTGTTTACTAAGTTCTTACTCTAGAGGGTAGGTGTGGTACCACTCTGTTCTGTTCTACTAAGTTCTACTCTAGAGGGTAGTGTGGTACCACTCTGTTCTGTTCTACTAAGTTCTACTCTAGAGGGTAGTGTGGTACCACTCTTGTTCTGTTCTGTTCTACTAAGTTATATTCTCTAGAGGGTAGTGTGGTTACCACTCTGTTCTGTTCTACTAAGTTGCTACTCTAGAGGGTAGGTGTGGTACCACTCTGTTCTGTTTTACTAAGTTATTCTACTCTAGAGGGTAGTGTGGTACCACTCTGTTTTTTTTTTTTTTTTTTTTTCTGTTTGTTCTACTAAGTATTCTCTAGAGGGTAGTGTGGTACCACTCTGTATCTGTTCTGTTCTACTAAGTTCTACTCTAGAGGGTAGGGTGTACATCGTTCTGTTTCTACTAAGTTATTACTCTAGAGGGTAGTGTGGTACCACTGTGTTCTGTTCTGTTCTACTAAGTTCTACTCTAGAGGGTGTGTGGTTACCCTCTGTTCTGTTCTACTTAAGTTCTACTCTAGGGTGGTAGTTTGGTGGTACCACTCTGTTCTGTTCTACTAAGGTTCTACTCTAGAGGGTAGTGTGGTACCACTCTGTTTCTGTTCTACTAAGTTCTACTCTAGAGGGTAGTGTGGTACCACTGTGTTCTGTTCTGTTCTACTAAGTTCTACTCTAGAAGGTAGGGTGGTACCACTCTGTTCTGTTCTGTTCTACTAAGTTATTCTCTAGAGGGTTAGTGTGGTACCACTGTTCTGTTCTGTTCTACTAAGTTCTGCTCTAGAGGGTTAGGGTGGTACCACTCTGTTCTGTTCTACTAAGTTCTACTCTCTAGGGAGAGGGTAGTGTGGTACCACTCTGTTCTGTTCTACTAAGTTCTACTCTAGAGGGTAGTGTGGTACCACTCTGTTCTGTTCTACTAAGTTCTAACTCTAGAGGGTAGGGTGGTACCACTCTGTTCTGTTCTACTAAGTTCTACTCTAGAGGGTAGTGTGGTAACCACTCTGTTCTGTTCTACTAAGTTCTACTTTAGAGGGTAGTGTGGTACCACTCTGTTCTGTTCTGTTCTACTAAGTTACTTCTCTAGAGGGTAGGTGTGGTTACCAGTCTGTTTCTGTTCTGTTCTACTAAGTTATTCTCTAGAGGGTAGTGTGGTACCACTCTGTTCTGTTCTACTAAGTTCTACTCTAGAGGGTAGGGTGGTACCAACTCTGTTCTGTTCTTTATTTTTTTACTAAGTTCTACTCTAAAGTGTGATTAGTGTGGTACCACTCTGTTCTGTTCTACTAAGTTCTACTCTAGAGGGTTAGTGTGGTACCACTCTGTTCTGTTCTACTAAGTTCTACTCTAGAGGGTAGGGTGGTACCACTCTGTTCTGTTCTGTTCTACTAAGTTGGGACCACATTCTCTAGAGGGCTCTAAGGGTTTTGTAGGTACACTGTGTTCTGTTCTGTTCTACTAAGTTCTGCTCTAGAGGGGTTGGTGTGGTAGCCCCACTCTGTTCTGTTCTACTAAGTTCTACTTTTTTTTTTTTTTTTTCTTTTTTTTTTTCTAGAGGGTAGTGTGGTACCACTCTGTTCTGTTCTACTAAGTTTACTCTAGAGGGTAGTGTGGTACCACTCTGTTCTGTTCTACTAAGTTCTACTCTAGGAGGGTAGTGTGGTACACTCTGTTTCTGTTCTACTAAGTTCTACTCTAGAGGTAGGGTGGTACCACTGTGTTCTGTTCTGTTCTACTAAGTATTGCTCTAGAGGGTAGGGTGTGGTACCACTCTGTGTTCTGTTCTACTAAGTTCTGCTCTAGAGGGTAGGTGTGGTACCACTCTGTTCTGTTCTACTAAGTTTACTCTAGAAGAGGGTAGTGTGGGTACCACTCTGTTCTGTTCTACTAAGTTCTACTCTAAGAGGGTAGTGTGTTACACTCTGTTCTGTTCTTGTTCTACTAAGTTTCTACATTAGAGGGTAGGGTGTGGGTCCCACTCTGTTCTGTTTCTACTAAGTTATTCTCTTTAGAGGGTAGGGTAGTGTGGTACCACTCTGTTCTGTTTCTACTAAGTTTACTAGCTCTAGAGGGTTAGGGTGTGGTTTTACCACTCTGTTCTGTTCTACTAAGTTATACTCTAGAGGGTAGTGTGGTACCACTCTGTGTTCTGTTCTACTAATGTTCTACTCTAGATGTTAGAGGGTAGTGTGGGTACCACTCTGTTCTGTTCTGTCTACTAAGTTCTGCTCTAGAGGGTAGGTGTGGTACCACTCTGTTCTGTTCTACTAAGTTCTACTCTAGAGGGTAGGTGTGGTACCACTCTGTTCTGTTCTTCTACTAAGTTCTACTCTAGAGGGTAGTGTGGTTACCACTCACTCTGTTCTGTTCTACTAAGTTCTTCTCTAGAGGGTTTAGGGTGGTACCACTCTGTTCTGTTTGTTCTACTAAGTTCTACTCTAGAGGGTAGTTGTGGTACCCACTCTGTTCTGTTCTACTAAGTTCTACTCTAGAGGGTAGAGTGGTACCACTCTGTTCTGTTCTACTAAGTTCTACTCTAAGGGGGTGTGGTGTGGAACCAATGTTTTCTGTTCTGTTCTACTAAGTTCTACTCTAGAGGGTTAGGGTGGTACCACTCTGTTCCTGTTCTTACTAAGTTCTACTCTAGAGGGTAGTGTGGTACCACTCTGTTCTGTTTCTACTAAGTTTCTCTAGAGGGTAGTGTGGTACCACTCTGTTCTGTTTCTACTAAGTTCTGCTCTAGAGGGTAGGGTGGGTTACCACTCGGTTCTGTTCTGTTTTCTACTAAGTTCTGCTCTAGAGGGGTAGGGTGGTACCACTCTGTTCTGTTCTACTAAGTTCTATCTCTAGAGGGTAGTGGTGGTTACCACTCTGTTCTGTTCTACTAAGTTCTACTCTAGAGGGTAGTGTGGTACCACCTCTGTTCTGTTCTGTTCTACTAAGTTCTTCTCTAGAGGGTAGGGTGTGGTACCACTCTGTTTTCTGTTCTACTAAGTTTTACTCTATTTGAGAGGTAGTGTGGTACCACTCTGTTGTTTCTGTTCTACTAAGTTCTACTCTAGAGGGTGGTGTGGTACACCACTCTGTTCTGTTCTACTTAGTTCTACTCTAGTGGGTGGTTGTGGTACCACTCTGTTCTGTTCTACTAAGTTCTACTCTAGAGGGGTAGTGGTGGGTACCACTCTGTTCTGTTCTACTAAGTTCTACTCTAGAGGGTAGTGTGCGGGTACCACTCTGTTCTGTTCGTTTGTTATACTAGTTCTGACTCTAGAGGGTAGTGTTGGTACCACTCTGTTCTGTTCTACTAATGTTATACTCTAGAGGGTAGGGTGGTACCCACTCTGTTCTGTTCTGTTCTACTAAGTTCTCTCTAGAGGGTAGGTGTGGTACCACTCTGTTCTGTTTGTTCTACTAAGTTCTACTCTAGAGGGAGTGTGGTAACCACTCTGTTCTGTTCTACTAAGTTCACTGCTTAGAGGGTAGGGTGGTACCACTGTGTTCTGTTTCTGTTCTACTAAGGTTCTGCTCTAGAGGGTAGGTGTGGTACCACTCTGTTCTGTTCTACTAAGTTCTCCGCTCTAGTGGGTAGGTGTGGTACACTCTGTTCTGTTCTCCCCCCGTTTTACTACTAAGTTCTACTCTAGAGGGTAGTGTGGTACCCACTTGTTCTGTTCTGTTCTACTAAGTTCTACTCTAGAGGGGTAGTGTGGTACCACTCTGTTCTGTTCTACTAAGTTCTATTCTCTAGAGGGTAGTGTGGTTAAAAACAAAAAACAAAAAAAAAAAATAAACCCCCCCCCCACCCCCCCCCCACCCCCACCCCCCCCACTCTGTTCTGTTTCTACTAAGTTCTACTCTAGAGGGTAGGTGTGGTAACCACTCTGTTCTGTTCTACTAAGTTATTTTCTTCTAGAGGGGTAGGGTGGTACCACTACTGTTCTGTTCTACTAAGTTCTACTCTAGAGGGTAGTGGGTGGTACACTCTGTTCTGTTCTGTTCTACTAAGTTCTACTCTAGAGAGGGTAGTGTGGTACCACTCTGTTCTGTTTCTACTAATGTTCTACTCTTAGAGGGTAGTGTGGTACCACTTGTTCTCTGTTCTGTTCTACTAAGTTCTACTCTAGAGGGTAGGTGTGGTACCACTCTGTTCTGTTCTGTTTTTACTAAGTTCTAACTCTAGAGGTAGGGTGGGTACCACTCTGTTCTGTCTACTAAGTGAGTTCTGCTCTTAGAGGGTAGTGTGGTTACCACTTGTTCTGTTCTGTTCTAACTAAGTTCTACTCTAGAGGGTGTTAGTGTGGTACCATCTGTTCTGTTATGTTTCTACTAAGTTCATACTCTAGAGGGTGTGTGGTACCACTCTGTTCTGTTCTTGTTTACTAAGTTCTACTCTAGAGGGTAGTGTGGTACCACTCTGTTCTGTTCTGTTCTACTAAGTTCTACTCTAGAGGGTGGTGTTGGTACCACTCTGTTCTGTTCTACTAAGTTAATTCTCTAGAGGGTAGGTGTGGTACCACTCTGTTCTGTTCTACTAAGTTCTACTCTAGGGTAGTGTGGTACCACTCTGTTCTGTTCTGTTTCTACTAAGTTTCTACTCTAGAGGGTTAGGTGTGGTTACCACTCTGTTCTGTTCTACTAAGTTTCTACTCTAGAGGGTTAGTGTGGTACCACTCTGTTCTGTTCTACTAAGTTTCTACTCTAGAGGGTAGGTGTGGTACCACTGTGTTCTGTTCTGTTCTACTAAGTTCTACTCTAGAGGGTAGTGTGGTACCACTCTGTTCTGTTCTGTTCTACTAAGTTCTACTCTAGAGGGTAGTGTGGTACCACTTGTTCTGTTTTATGTTCTACTAAGTTACTCTAGAGGTAGCGGTGTGTAATACCACTCTGTTCTGTTCTACTAAGTTCTACTCTAGAGGGTAGTGTGGTTTTTTTAAAAAAAAAAAAAACCACTCTGTTCTGTTCTACTAAGTTCTACTCTAGAGGGTAGTGTGGTACCACTCTGTTCTGTTTTACTAAGTTCTATCTAGAGGGTAGTGTGGTACCACTCTGTTTCTGTTTCTACTAAGTTATTCTCTAGAGGGTAGTGTGGTACCACTCTGTTCTGTTCTACTAAGTCTACTCTAGAGGGTAGTGTGGTACCACTCTGTTCTGTTCTACTAAGTTATTCTCTAGAGGGTAGTGTGGTACCACTCTGTTCTGTTCTACTAAGTTCTACTCTAGAGGGTAGGTGGTTACCACTCTGTTCTGTTCTGTTTCTACTAAGTTATTCTCTAGAGGGAAGTGTGGTACCACTCTGTTCTGTTCTACTAAGTTCTACTCTAGAGGGTAGTGTGGTACCACTCTGTTCTGTTCTAAGTTCTACTCTAGAGGGTTAGTGTGGGTACCACTCTGTTATGTTTCTGTTCTACTAAGTTATTCTCTAGAGGGTAGTGTGGGTACCACTGTGTTCTGTTTTTTTCTACTAAGTTCTGCTCTAGAGGGTGGTGTGGTACCACTCTGTTTCTGTTCTACTAAGTTATACTCTAGAGGTTAGTGTGGTACCACTGTTCTCTTCTACTAAGTTCTACTCTAGAGGGTAGTGTGGTACCACTCTGTTCTGTTCTGTTCTACTAAGTTATTCTCTAGAGGGTAGTGTGGTACCACTGTGTTCTGTTCTGTTCTACCTAAGTTCTGCTCTAGAGGGTTGTGTGGTACCACTCTCTGTTCTGTTCTTACCTAAGTTATACTGTAGAGGGTGGTGTGGTACCACTCTGTTCTGTTCTACTAAGTTCTACTCTAGAGGGTGTAGTGTGGTACCACTCTGTTCTTGTTCTACTAAGTTCTACTCTAGAGGGTAGTGTGGTACCACTCTGGTTCTACTAAGCTTTCTCTACTCTAGAGGGTAGTGTGGTACCACTCTGTATCGTTCTGTTCTACTAAGTTCTACTCTAGAGGGTAGTGTGGTACCACTCTGTTCTGTTATAACTAAGTTCTACTCTAGAGGGTAGTGTGGTACCACTCTGTTCTGTTCTACTAAGTTCTGCTCTAGAGGGTAGTGTGGTACTCCACTCTGTTCTGTTTCTACTAAGTTTCTACTCTAGAGGGTAGGGTGGGTTACCACTCTGTTCTGTTCTACTAAGTTCTACTCTAGAGGGTAGTGTGTACCACTCTGTTCTGTTCTACTAAGTTCTACTCTAGAGGGAAGTGTGGTACCCACTCTGTTCTGTTCTACTAAGTTCTGATCTAGAGGGTAGGGTGGTAACCACTCTGTTCTGTTCTGTTCTACTAAGTTCTGCTCTAGAGGGTTAGGGTGGTACCACTCTGTTCTGTTCTACTAAGTTCTACTCCTAGAGGGTAGTGTGGTACCACTCTGCTCTGTTCTGTTCTACTAAGTTCTACTTTAGAGGGTAGTGTGGTACCCACTCTGTTCTGTTCTGTTCTACTAAGTTCTTCTCTAGAGGGTAGGGTGGTACCAGTCTGTTCTGTTCTGTTCTACTAAGTTATTCTCTAGAGGGTAGTGTGGTACCACTCTGTTCTGTTCTACTAAGTTCTACTCATAGAGGGTAGGGGTGGTACCACTCTGTTCTGTCTCTACTAAGTTCTACTCTAAAGTGTGGTGTGGTACCACTCTGTTCTGTTCTACTAAGTATACTCTAGAGGGTAGTGTAGGTACCTACTCTGTTCTGTTCTACTAAGTTATACTCTAGAGGGTTAGGGGTGGTACCACTCTGTTCTGTTCTGTTCTACTAAGTTATTCTCTAGAGGGAAGTGTGGTACACTCTGTTCTGTTCTACTAAATTCTACTCTCGAGGGTAGGGGTGGTACCACTCTGTTCTGTTCTACTAAGTTATACTCTAGAGGGTAGTGTGGTGTGGTACCACTCTGTTCTGTTCTACTAAGATCTACTCTAGAGGGTAGTGTAGGTTACCACTCTGTTCTGTTCTACCTAAGTTCTACTCTAGAGGGTAGGGTGGTACCACTCCTGTTCTGTTCTGTTCTACTAAGTTATTCTCTAGAGGGTAGTGTGGTACCACTCTGTTCTGTTCTACTAAGTTCTACCTCTAGAGGGTACGTGTGGGTACCAACTCTGTTCTGTTCTACAAAGTTCTACTCTAGAGGGTAGTGTGGTACCACTGTGTTCTGTTCTGTTCTACTAAGTCTGCTCTAGAGGGTGGTGTGGTACCACTCTGTTCTGTTCTACTAAGTTATACTTTAGAGGTTATTGTGGTACCACTCTGTTCTGTTCCACTAAGTTCTGCTCTAGAGGGTGGTGTGGTACCACTCTGTTCTGTTCTACTAAGTTATACTTTAGAGGGTAGTGTGGTACCACTCTGTTCTGTTCTACTAAGTTCTACTCTAGAGGGTAGTGTGGTACCACTGTGTTCTGTTCTGTTCTACTAAGTTCTACTCTAGAGGGTAGGGTGGTACCACTCTGTTCTGTTCTGTTCTACTAAGTTATTCTCTAGAGGGTAGTGTGGTACCACTGTGTTGTGTTCTGTTCTACTAAGTTCTGCTCTAGAGGGTTGTGTGGTACCACTCTGTTCTGTTCTACTAAGTTATACTCTAGAGGGTGGTGTGGTACCACTCTGTTCTGTTCTGTTCTACTAAGTTCTACTCTAGAGGGTAGTGTGGTACCACTCTGTTCTGTTCTGTTCTACTAAGTTCTACTCTAGAGGGTAGTGTGGTACCACTCTGTTCTGTTCTACTAAGTTCTACTCTAGAGGGTAGGGTGGTACACTCTGTTCTGTTCTACTAAGTTCTACTCTAGAGGGTAGGGATGGTACCACTCTGTTTGTTCTGTTCTACTAAGTTCTACTCTAGTGGGTAGGGTGGTACCACTCTACTCTGTTCTGTTCTACTAAGTTCTACTCTAGAGTGGGTAGTGTGGTACCACTCTGTTCTGTTCTACTAAGTTTCTATCTAGAGGGTAGTTGGTACCACTCTGTTCTGTTCTACTAAGTTCTACTCTAGAGGGGAGATGTGTGGTACCACTCTGTTCTGTTCTACTAAGTTATGCTCTAGAGGGGTAGGGTGGTACCACTCTGTTCTGTTCTGTTCTACTATGTTCTGCTCTAGAGGGTAGGGTGAGTACCACTCTGTTCTGTTCTACTAAGTTCTAACTCTAGAGGGTAGTGTGGTACCACCTCTGTTTCTGTTCTACTAAGTTCTACTTTAGAGGGTAGTGTGTACCACTCTGTTCTGTTCTGTTCTACTAAGTTCTTCTCTAGAGGTAGGGTTTGGTACCAGTCTGTTCTGTTCTGTTTCTACTAAGTTATTCTCTAGAGGGTAGTGTGGTACCCACTCTGTTCTGTTCTACTAAGTTCTACTCTAGAGGGTAGGTAGGGTGGTACCACTCTGTTCTGTTCTACTAAGTTCTACTCTAGAGGGTAGGTGTGGTACCACTCTGTTCTGTTCTACTAAGTTCTACTCTAGAGGGTAGGGTGGTACCACTCTGTTATGTTCTACTAAGTTCTAATCTAGAGGGTAGTGTGGTACCACTCTGTTCTGTTCTACTAAGTTCTTCTCTAGAGGGTAGGTGTGGTACCCACTCTGTCTGTTCTTACTAAGTTATACTCTAGAGGGTAGGGTGGTACCACTCTGTTCTGTTCTGTTACTAAGTTCTACTCTAGAGGGTAGTGTGGTACCACTCTGTTCTGTTCTACTAAGTTCTACTCTAGAGGGTAGTGTGGTACCACTCTGTTCTGTTCTACTAAGTTCTACTCTAGAGGGTAGGTGTGGTACCACTGTGTTCTGTTCTGTTCTACTAAGTTATTCTCTAGAGGGTAGTGTGGTACCACTCTGTTCTGTTCTACTAAGTTCTACTCTAGAGGGTAGTGTGGTACCACTCTGTTCTGTTCTACTAAGTTCTGCTCTAGAGGGTAGTGTGGTACCACTCTGTTCTGTTCTACTAAGTTCTACTCTAGAGGGTAGTGTGGTACCACTCTGTTCTGTTCTACTAAGTTCTGCTCTAGAGGGTAGGGTGGTACCACTCTGTTCTGTTCTGTTCTACTAAGTTCTGCTCTAGAGGGTAGGGTGGTACCACTCTGTTCTGTTCTACTAAGTTCTACTCTAGAGGGTAGTGTGGTACCACTCTGTTCTGTTCTACTAAGTTCTACTTTAGAGGGTAGTGTGGTACCACTCTGTTCTGTTCTGTTCTACTAAGTTCTACTCTAGAGGGTAGTGTGGGTACCAGTCTGTTCTGTTCTGTTCTACTAAGTTATTCTCTAGAGGGTAGTGTGGTACCACTCTGTTCTGTTCTACTAAGTTATACTCTAGAGGGTAGGGTGGTACCACTCTGTTCTGTTCTACTAAGTTCTACTCTAGAGGGTAAGGGTAGGGTGGTACCACTCTGTTCTGTTATACTAAGTTATACTCTAGAGGGTAGTGTGGTACCACTCTGTTCTGTTCTACTAAGATCTACTCTAAGAGGGTAGTGTGGTACCACTCTGTTTCTGTTCTACTAAGTTCTACTCTAGAGGTTAGGGTGGTACACTCTGTTCTGTTCTGTTCTACTAAGTTATTCTCTAGAGGGTAGTGTGGTACCACTCTGTTCTGTTCTACTAAGTTCTACTCTAGAGGGTAGTGTGGTACCACTCTGTTCTGTTCTACTAAGTTCTACTCTAGAGGGTAGTGTGGTACCACTGTGTTCTGTTCTGTTCTACTAAGTTCTGCTCTAGAGGGTGGTGTGGTACCACTCTGTTCTGTTCTACTAAGTTATACTTTAGAGGTTATTGTGGTACCACTCTGTTCTGTTCCACTAAGTTCTGCTCTAGAGGGTGGTGTGGTACCACTCTGTTCTGGTTCTCTACTAAGTTATACTCTAGAGGGTAGTGTGGTACCACTCTGTTCTGTTTCTACTAAGTTCTACTCTAGAGGGTAGTGTGGTACCACTGTGTCTGTTCTGTTCTACTAAGTTCTACTCTAGAGGGTAGGGTGGTACCACTCTGTTCTGTTCTGTTCTACTAAGTTATACTCTAGAGGGTAGTGTGGTACCACTCTGTTCTGTTCTGTTCTACTAAGTTCTACTCTAGAGGGTAGTGTGGTACCACTCTGTTCTGTTCTACTAAGTTCTACTCTAGAGGGTAGGTGTGGTACCACTCTGTTCTGTTCTGTTCTACTAAGTTCTACTCTAGAGGGTAGTGTGGTACCACTCTGTTCTGTTCTGTTCTACTAAGTTCTACTCTAGAGGGTAGTGTGGTACCACTCTGTTCTGTTCTACTAAGTTCTACTCTAGAGGGTAGGGTGGTACCACTCTGTTCTGTTCTACTAAGTTCTACTCTAGAGGGTAGGGTGGTACCACTCTGTTCTGTTCTACTAAGTTCTACTCTAGTGGGTAGGGTGGTACCACTCTGTTCTGTTCTACTAAGTTCTACTCTAGAGGGTAGTGTGGTACCACTCTGTTCTGTTCTACTAAGTTCTACTCTAGAGGGTAGTGTGGTACCACTCTGTTCTGTTCTACTAAGTTCTACTCTAGAGGGAAGTGTGGTACCACTCTGTTCTGTTCTACTAAGTTCTGCTCTAGAGGGTAGGGTGGTACCACTCTGTTCTGTTCTGTTCTACTAAGTTCTGCTCTAGAGGGTAGGTGTGGTACCACTCTGTTCTGTTCTACTAAGTTCTACTCTAGAGGGTAGTGTGGTACCACTCTGTTCTGTTCTACTAAGTTCTACTTTAGAGGGTAGTGTGGTACCACTCTGTTCTGTTCTGTTCTACTAAGTTCTTCTCTAGAGGGTAGGGTGGTACCAGTCTGTTCTGTTCTGTTCTACTAAGTTATTCTCTAGAGGGTAGTGTGGTACCACTCTGTTCTGTTCTACTAAGTTCTACTCTAGAGGGTAGGGTGGTACCACTCTGTTCTGTTCTACTAAGTTCTACTCTAAAGTGTGGTGTGGAACCACTCTGTTCTGTTCTACTAAGTTCTACTCTAGAGGGTAGGGTGGTACCACTCTGTTCTGTTCTACTAAGTTCTACTCTAGAGGGTAGTGTGGTACCACTCTGTTCTGTTCTACTAAGTTATTCTCTAGAGGGTAATGTGGTACCACTCTGTTCTGTTCTACTAAGTTATACTCTAGAGGGTAGGGTGGTACCACTCTGTTCTGTTCTGTTCTACTAAGTTATTCTCTAGAGGGAAGTGTGGTACCACTCTGTTCTGTTCTACTAAGTTCTACTCTAGAGGGTAGTGTGGTACCACTCTGTTCTGTTCTACTAAGATCTACTCTAGAGGGTAGGGGTGGTACCACTGTGTTCTGTTCTGTTCTACTAAGTTATTCTCTAGAGGGTAGTGTGGTACCACTCTGGTTCTTGCTCTAGAGGGTAGGTGTGGTACCACTCTGTTCTGTTCTGTTCTACTAAGTTCTACTCTAGAGGGTTGTGTGGTACCACTCTGTTCTGTTCTACTAAGTTCTACTCTAGAGGGTAGTGGTGGTACCACTCTGTTCTGTTCTACTAAGTTCTACTCTAGAGGGTCTAGAGGGGTAGGGTGGTTCCACTCTGTTTTGTTATACTAAGTTTCTCTAGAGGGTAGGATGGTACACTTGTTCTGTTCTACGAAGTTCTACTATTGTGGGTAGGGTGTACCACTCTGTTCTGTTCTACTAAGTTCCTTACTCTAGAGGGTAGTCGTGGTACCACTCTGTTCTGTTCTACTAAGTTCTAATCTAGAGTGTAGTGTCGGGTTACCCACTCTGTTCTGTTCTACTAGTTCTACTCTAGAGGGTGGAAGTGTGGTACCACTCAGTTCTGTTCTACTAAGTTATTCTCTAGAGGGTAGGGTGGGTACCACTCTGTTCTTTCTGTTCTACTTAAGTTCTACTCTAGAGGGTAGTGTGGTACCACTCTGTTCTGTTCTACTAAGTTCTACTCTAGAGGGTAGTGTGGTACCACTCTGTTCTGTTCTGTTCTACTAAGTTCTACTCTAGAGGGTAGTGTGGTACCACTCTGTTCTGTTCTACTAAGTTCTACTCTAGAGGGTAGGGTGGTACCACTCTGTTCTGTTCTACTAAGTTCTACTCTAGAGGGTAGTGTGGTACCACTCTGTTCTGTTCTGTTCTACTAAGTTCTACTCTAGAGGGTAGTGTGGTACCACTCTGTTCTGTTCTACTAAGTTCTGCTCTAGAGGGTAGTGTGGTACCACTCTGTTCTGTTCTACTAAGTTCTACTCTAGAGGGTAGTGTGGTACCACTCTGTTCTGTTCTACTAAGTTCTACTCTAGAGGGTAGGGTGGTACCACTCTGTTCTGTTCTACTAAGTTATTCTCTAGAGGGTAGGGTGGTACCACTCTGTTCTGTTCTACTAAGTTCTACTCTACTCTAGAGGGTAGTGTGGTACCACTCTGTTCTGTTCTACTAAGTTCTACTCTAGAGGGTAGTGTGGTACCACTCTGTTCTGTTCTACTAAGTTCTGCTCTAGAGGGTAGTGTGGTACCACTCTGTTCTGTTCTACTAAGTTCTACTCTAGAGGGTAGTGTGGTACCACTCTGTTCTGTTCTACTAAGTTCTACTCTAGAGGGTAGTGTGGTACCACTCTGTTCTGTTCTGTTCTACTAAGTTCTACTCTAGAGGGTAGGGTGGTACCACTCTGTTCTGTTCTACTAAGTTCTGCTCTAGAGGGTAGTGTGGTACCACTCTGTTCTGTTCTACTAAGTTCTACTCTAGAGGGTAGGGTGGTACCACTCTGTTCTGTTCTACTAAGTTCTACTCTAGAGGGTAGTGTGGTACCACTCTGTTCTGTTCTACTAAGTTCTACTCTAGAGGGTAGTGTGGTACCACTCTGTTCTGTTCTACTAAGTTCTACTCTAGAGGGTAGTGTGGTACCACTCTGTTCTGTTCTACTAAGTTCTACTCTAAAGTGTGGTGTGGAACCACTCTGTTCTGTTCTACTAAGTTCTACTCTAGAGGGTAGGGTGGTACCACTCTGTTCTGTTCTACTAAGTTCTACTCTAGAGGGTAGTGTGGTACCACTCTGTTCTGTTCTACTAAGTTATTCTCTAGAGGGTAGTGTGGTACCACTCTGTTCTGTTCTACTAAGTTATACTCTAGAGGGTAGGGTGGTACCACTCTGTTCTGTTCTGTTCTACTAAGTTATTCTCTAGAGGGAAGTGTGGTACCACTCTGTTCTGTTCTACTAAGTTCTACTCTAGAGGGTAGTGTGGTACCACTCTGTTCTGTTCTACTAAGATCTACTCTAGAGGGTAGGGTGGTACCACTGTGTTCTGTTCTGTTCTACTAAGTTATTCTCTAGAGGGTAGTGTGGTACCACTCTGTTCTGTTCTACTAAGTTCTACTCTAGAGGGTAGTGTGGTACCACTCTGTTCTGTTCTGTTCTACTAAGTTCTGCTCTAGAGGGTAGTGTGGTACCACTCTGTTCTGTTCTACTAAGTTCTACTCTAGAGGGTAGTGTGGTACCACTCTGTTCTGTTCTACTAAGTTCTACTCTAGAGGGTAGGGTGGTACCACTCTGTTCTGTTCTACTAAGTTCTACTCTAGAGGGTAGGGTGGTACCACTCTGTTCTGTTCTACTAAGTTCTACTCTAGTGGGTAGGGTGGTACCACTCTGTTCTGTTCTACTAAGTTATACTCTAGAGGGTAGTGTGGTACCACTCTGTTCTGTTCTACTAAGTTCTACTCTAGAGGGTAGTGTGGTACCACTCTGTTCTGTTCTACTAAGTTCTACTCTAAAGGGAAGTGTGGTACCACTCTGTTCTGTTCTACTAAGTTCTGCTCTAGAGGGTAGGGTGGTACCACTCTGTTCTGTTCTGTTCTACTAAGTTCTACTCTAGAGGGTAGTGTGGTACCACTCTGTTCTGTTCTACTAAGTTCTACTCTAGAGGGTAGTGTGGTACCACTCTGTTCTGTTCTGTTCTACTAAGTTCTACTCTAGAGGGTAGTGTGGTACCACTTTGTTCTGTTTTACTAAGTTCTACTCTAGAGGGTAGGGTGGTACCACTCTGTTCTGTTCTACTAAGTTCTCCTCTAGAGGGTAGTGTGGTACCACTCTGTTCTGTTCTGTTCTACTAAGTTCTACTCTAGAGGGTAGTGTGGTACCACTCTGTTCTGTTCTACTAAGTTCTGCTCTAGAGGGTAGTGTGGTACCACTCTGTTCTGTTCTACTAAGTTCTACTCTAGAGGGTAGTGTGGTACCACTCTGTTCTGTTCTACTAAGTTTTACTCTAGAGGGTGGTGTGGTACCACTCTGTTCTGTTCTACTAAGTTATTCTCTAGAGGGTAGGGTGGTACCACTCTGTTCTGTTCTACTAAGTTCTACTCTAGAGGGTAGTGTGGTACCACTCTGTTCTGTTCTACTAAGTTATTCTCTAGAGGGTAGTGTGGTACCACTCTGTTCTGTTCTACTAAGTTCTGCTCTAGAGGGTAGTGTGGTACCACTCTGTTCTGTTCTACTAAGTTCTACTCTAGAGGGTAGTGTGGTACCACTCTGTTCTGTTCTGTTCTACTAAGTTCTACTCTAGAGGGTAGTGTGGTACCACTCTGTTCTGTTCTGTTCTACTAAGTTCTACTCTAGAGGGTAGTGTAATACCACTCTGTTCTGTTCTACTAAGTTCTGCTCTAGAGGGTAGTGTAATACCACTCTGTTCTGTTCTACTAAGTTCTACTCTAGAGGGTAGGGTGGTACCACTCTGTTCTGTTCTACTAAGTTCTACTCTAGAGGGTAGTGTGGTACCACTCTGTTCTGTTCTACTAAGTTCTACTCTAGAGGGTAGTGTGGTACCACTCTGTTCTGTTCTACTAAGTTATTCTCTAGAGGGTAGTGTGGTACCACTCTGTTCTGTTCTACTAAGTTCTACTCTAGAGGGTAGTGTGGTACCACTCTGTTCTACTAAGTTCTGCTCTAGAGGGTAGTGTGGTACCACTCTGTTCTACTAAGTTATACTCTAGAGCAGGGGTGTCAAACTCATTCCATGGAGGGCCTAGTGTCTGCAGGTTTTTGGTTTTTCCTTTCAATTAAGCCCTAGACAACCAGGTGTGGGGAGTTCCTTACTAATTAGTGACCTTAATTCATCAATCAAGGACAAGGGAGGAGTGAAAACCCGCAGCCACTCGGCCCTCCGTGGAATGAGTTTGACACATGTGCTCTAGAGGGTAGTGTGGTACCACTCTGTTCTGTTCTGTTCTACTAAGTTATTCTCTAGAGGGTAGTGTGGTACCACTTTGTTCTGTTTTACTAAGTTCTACTCTAGAGGGTAGGGTGGTACCACTCTGTTCTGTTCTGTTCTACTAAGTTCTACTCTAGAGGGTAGTGTGGTACCATTCTGTTCTGTTCTACTAAGTTCTACTCTAGAGGGTAGTGTGGTACCACTCTGTTCTGTTCTGTTCTACGAAGTTCTACTCTAGAGGGTAGTGTGGTACCACTATGTTCTGTTCTACTAAGTTCTGCTCTAGAGGGTAGTGTGGTACCACTCTGTTCTTCTAAGTTCTGCTCTAGAGGGTAGTGTGGTACCACTCTGTTCTACTAAGTTCTGCTCTAGAGGGTAGTGTGGTACCACTCTGTTCTGTTCTACTAAGTTCTACTCTAGAGGGTAGTGTGGTACCACTCTGTTCTGTTCTACTAAGTTCTACTCTAGAGGGTAGTGTGGTACCACTCTGTTCTGTTCTGTTCTACTAAGTTCTACTCTAGAGGGTAGTGTGGTACCACTTTGTTCTGTTTTACTAAGTTCTACTCTAGAGGGTAGGGTGGTACCACTCTGTTCTGTTCTACTAAGTTCTCCTCTAGAGGGTAGTGTGGTACCACTCTGTTCTGTTCTGTTCTACTAAGTTCTACTCTAGAGGGTAGTGTGGTACCACTCTGTTCTGTTCTACTAAGTTCTGCTCTAGAGGGTAGTGTGGTACCACTCTGTTCTGTTCTACTAAGTTCTACTCTAGAGGGTAGTGTGGTACCACTCTGTTCTGTTCTACTAAGTTCTACTCTAGAGGGTAGTGTGGACCACTCTGTTCTACTAAGTTATAGTCTGGGATATCTGTGCTGAGTTGTTCTGTGTTAAGAGAAGTTGTCATCAGTAGCTAGTGATGCTTACTCAGTTGCCAACCACAGGGCTACATCCCAAATGGTACCCTATTCCCATAGCGCTCTGGTCTAAAGTAGTGCACTGTATAGGGAATAGGGTGCCATTCTCTGGTCTAAAGTAGTGCACTATATAGGGAATAGGGTTCCATTCTCTGGTCTAAAGTAGTGCACTATATAGGGAATTGGGTGCCATTTGGGACAAAGACATGGTGTCCAGAGTTTCAGACACACAATCTGTTTTTAAATGAAGGGTCACTTTTAGTAAGGAAAGACGGTATCATTTATTTGTTCTCATACCATCAATTATCTGATCTCCTCTTATCTCTGTCTTTCCTCGGTGCCATTACACTGTCATTACATTGTCTTTACACTGTCATTACACTGTCTTTACACTGTCTTTACACTGTCTTTACACTGTCATTACTGTCATTACACTGTCTTTCAACTGTAATTACACTGTCTTTACAATGTCTTACACTGTCATTAGACTGTCTTTACACTGTAATAACACTGACTTTGCACTGTCTTTACATTGTCATTACACTGCCTTTACAATATCATTACACTGTCATTACACTGTCATTACACTGTCATTACACTGTCTTTACACTGCCTTTATATTTTAATTACACTGTCATTACACTTTCCTTTACACTGTTGTGACAGTATCATTACACTGTCAATACATTGCCTTTACACTGTCTTTACACTGTCATTACACTGTCATTGCACTGTCATTACTGTCATTACTCTGTCCTTACACTGTATTTGCACTGCCATTATACTGTCATTACTGTCATTACACTGTATTTCAACTGTAATTAGACTGTCTTTACAATATCTTTACACTGTCATTACACTGTCTTTACACTGTAGTAACACTGACTTTGCACTGTCTTTACATTGTCATTACACATGCCTTTACAATCTCATTACACTGTCATTACATTGTCATTACACTGTAATTGCACTGTAATTACACTGCCTTTACACTGCCTTTACACTGTCATTACACTCTCTTTACACTGTAATTACACTGTGTTTACACTGTCATTACACTGTCATTAAACTGTCATTACATTGTCTTCACACTGTCTTTACACTGATTTTACACTGTCTTTACACTGTCATTACACTGCCTTTAAACTGTCATTACACTGTCATTGCACTGTCATTACACTGTCATTACACTGCCTTTACATTGTCATTACACTTTCATTACACTGTAATTACACTGCCGTTACACTGCCGTTACACTGTCATTACACTGTCTTTACACTGCCATTACACTATGTTTACACTGTCATTGAACTGTCATTATACTGTCATTACACTGTCTTCACACTGTCTTTACACTGTCATTACACTGTCTTTATACTGCCATTACACTTTCATTACACTGCCATAACATTGTCTTTACACTGTCATAACACTGTCTTTACACTGTAAGTACACTGTCTTTACACTGTCATCACACAGTCATTACACTGCCTTTATATTGTACTTACACTGTCATTACACTTTCCTTTACACTGTTGTGACAGTATCATTACACTGTCAATACACTGTCAATACATTGCCTTTACACTGTCATTACACTGTCATTACACTGTCTTTACACTGCCTTTATATTTTAATTACACTGTCATTACACTTTCCTTTACACTGTTGTGACAGTGTCATTACACTGTCAATACACTGTCATTACATTGCCTTTACACTGTCTTTACACTGTCATTACACTGTCATTACACTGTCATTACTGTCATTACTCTGTCCTTACACTGTATTTGCACTGCCATTATACTGTCATTACTGTCATTACACTGTATTTCAACTGTAATTAGACTGTCTTTACAATATCTTTACACTGTCATTACACTGTCTTTACACTGTAGTAACACTGACTTTGCACTGTCTTTACATTGTCATTACACATGCCTTTACAATCTCATTACACTGTCATTACATTGTCATTACACTGTAATTGCACTGTAATTACACTGCCTTTACACTGCCTTTACACTGTCATTACACTCTCTTTACACTGTAATTACACTGTGTTTACACTGTCATTACACTGTCATTAAACTGTCATTACATTGTCTTCACACTGTCTTTACACTGATTTTACACTGTCCTGTCTTTACACTGCCAGTACACTGTCTTTATACTGCCATTACACTTTCATTACACTGCCATAACATTGTCTTTACACTGTCATAACACTGTCTTTACACTATAAGTACACTGTCTTTACACTGTTATCACACAGTCATTGCTGTCTTTACACTGTCTTTACACTGTAAATACACTGTCTTTACACTGTCTTCATGCTGCCATTGCACTGCCTTTACAATGTCTTTATACTGTCATTACACTGTCTTTACACTGCCATTACACTATGTTTACACTGTCATTGAACTGTCATTATACTGTCATTACACTGTCTTCACACTGTCTTTACACTGTCATTACACTGTCTTTATACTGCCATTACACTTTCATTACACTGCCATAACATTGTCTTTACACTGTCATAACACTGTCTTTACACTGTAAGTACACTGTCTTTACACTGTCATCACACAGTCATTACACTGCCTTTATATTGTACTTACACTGTCATTACACTTTCCTTTACACTGTTGTGACAGTATCATTACACTGTCAATACACTGTCAATACATTGCCTTTACACTGTCATTACACTGTCATTACACTGCCTTTATATTTTAATTACACTGTCATTACACTTTCCTTTACACTGTTGTGACAGTGTCATTACACTGTCAATACACTGTCATTACATTGCCTTTACACTGTCTTTACACTGTCATTACACTGTCATTACACTGTCATTACTGTCATTACTCTGTCCTTACACTGTATTTGCACTGCCATTATACTGTCATTACTGTCATTACACTGTATTTCAACTGTAATTAGACTGTCTTTACAATATCTTTACACTGTCATTACACTGTCTTTACACTGTAGTAACACTGACTTTGCACTGTCTTTACATTGTCATTACACATGCCTTTACAATCTCATTACACTGTCATTACATTGTCATTACACTGTCTTTACACTGCCTTTACACTGTCATTACATACACTCTCTTTACACTGTAATTACACTGTGTTTACACTGTCATTACACTGTCATTAAACTGTCATTACATTGTCTTCACACTGTCTTTACACTGATTTTACACTGTCTTTACACTGCCAGTACACTGTCTTTATACTGCCATTACACTTTCATTACACTGCCATAACATTGTCTTTACACTGTCATAACACTGTCTTTACACTATAAGTACACTGTCTTTACACTGTTATCACACAGTCATTGCTGTCTTTACACTGTCTTTACACTGTAAATACACTGTCTTTACACTGTCTTCATGCTGCCATTGCACTGCCTTTACAATGTCTTTATACTGTCATTACACTGTCTTTACACTGCCTTTATATTGAAATTACACTGTCATTACACTTTCCTTTACACTGTTGTGACAGTATCATTACACTGTCATTACTGTCATTACTCTGTCTTTACACTGTATTTGCACTTCCATTACACTGCCATTACAATGTATTTACACTGTCTTTACAATGTCTTTACACTTTATTTACACTGCCATTACAATTACTTCACAGTGTCATTACGTTGTCATTACACTGCCATTAAACTTCCATTAAACTGTCATTACACAAAATGTCAATGTCATGGGACTAATAACAATAATGAAGGATGGGACTAATAACAACTAACAACAAACAATAACAAGATAACTAATAATGTAGGCATGCTGTGTCCATAATACGTGTATGGGTTGTAGGTTGGGAGCTTTTGTGAAGGAGCACAGTTAGAAAGATATGGCATATAGAAGCAAACCGGATGGACATCATGAAAATGATCGGAGAGGTTGAGAGTAGAAGAAGTTCAGGAGAAAGAACAAACAAAATGTAATTACTGTAAAATTGACTGTGTCCATAAAATGTAGATAGTGGGTATGGGCTGGAAGTAGAGGCCTAAGCGTTGTTGTTCACTAGTTTACTCCAAGTGGGGAAAAGGTGGCGGGGTTGGAAAGTAATAAAGGGGAGTATATATATATATTTTTAAAGGATATGTATGTGTATGTATGTATGTATGTGTGTATGTATGTGTGTGTATGTGTGTATATGTATGTGTATGTGGTTGTGTATATGTATATATGTATGTATATATGTATATATATATATATATATATATATATATATATATATATATATATATATATATAATATATATATATGTATATATATATATATATATATATATATATATATATACACTGCTCAAAAAAATTAAGGGAACACTAAAATAACACATCCTAGATCTGAATGAATGAAATAATCTTATTAAATACTTTTTTCTTTACATAGTTGAATGTGCTGACAACAAAATCACACAAAAAGTATCAATGGAAATCAAATGTATCAACCCATGGAGGTCTGGATTTGGAGTCACCCTCAAAATTAAAGTGGAAAACCACACTACAGGCTGATCCAACTTTGATGTAATGTCCTTAAAACAAGTAAAAATTAGGCTCAGTAGTGTGTGTGGCCTCCACGTGCCTGTATGACCTCCCTACAACGCCTGGGCATGCTCCTGATGAGATGGCGGATGGTCTCCTGAGGGATCTCCTCCCAGACCTGGACTAAAGCATCCGCCAACTCCTGGACAGTCTGTGGTGCAACGTGGCGTTGGTGGATGGAGCAAGACATGATGTCCCAGATATGCTCAATTGGATTCAGGTCTGGGGAACGGGCGGGCCAGTCCATAGCATCAATGCCTTCCTCTTGCAGGAACTGCTGACACACTCCAGCCACATGAGGTCTAGCATTGTATTGCATTAGGAGGAACCCAGGGCCAACCGCACCAGCATATGGTCTCACAAGGGGTCTGAGGATCTCATCTCGGTACCTAATGGCAGTCAGGCTACCTCTGGCGAGCACATGGAGGGCTGTGCGGCCCCCCAAAGAAATGCCACCCCCCATGACTGACCCACCGCCAAACCGGTCATGCTGGAGGATGTTGCAGGCAGCAGAACGTTCTCCACGGCGTCTCCAGACTCTGTCACGTCTGTCACTGTGCTCAGTGTGAACCTGCTTTCATCTGTGAAGAGCACAGGGCGCCAGTGGCGAATTTGCCAATCTTGGTGTTCTCTGGCAAATGCCAAACGTCCTGCACGGTGTTGGGCTGTAAGCAAAACCCCCACCTGTGGACGTCGGGCCCTCATACCACCCTCATGGAGTCTGTTTCTGACCGTTTGAGCAGACACATGCACATTTGTGGCCTGCTGGAGGTCATTTTGCAGGGCTCTGGCAGTGCTCCTCCTGCTCCTCCGTGCGCAAAGGCGGAGGTAGCGGTCCTGCTGCTGGGTTGTTGCCCTCCTACGGCCTCCTCCACGTCTCCTGATGTACTGGCCTGTCTCCTGGTAGCGCCTCCATGCTCTGGACACTACGCTGACAGACACAGCAAACCTTGTTGCCACAGCTCGCATTGATGTGCCATCCTGGATGAGCTGCACTACCTGAGCCACTTGTGTAGGTTGTAGACTGTGTCTCATGCTACCACTAGAGTGAAAGCACCGCCAGCATTCAAAAGTGACCAAAACATCAGCCAGGAAGCATAGGAACTGAGAAGTGGTCTGTGGTCACCACCTGCAAAACCAGTCCTATATTGGGGGTGTCTTGCTAATTGCCTTGTCAATCAGTGTTGCTTCCTAAGTGGACAGTTTGATTTCACAGAAGTGTGATTGACTTGGAGTTACATTGTGTTGTTTAAGTGTTCCCTTAATTTTTTTGAGCAGTGTATATATATATATATATATATATATATATATATATATATATATATATATATATATATATATATAAATAAACACATGGGGGATTGGAAGTGATGCAGACAATTACATTGATGGAAGTTACAATCTATCTGCAATATTAAGCTGATCCCCCCCCCAAAATAAATAAATAAAAATAATAATAATAATAATACATTACACTGTCTTTACACTGTCTTTACACTGTCTTTACACTGTCTTTACTGTCTTTACACTGCCATTACACTGTATTTACACTGTATTTACACTGTATTTAAACTGTATTTACACTGCCTTTACAGTGTCATTTCGCTGTCTTTACATTGTCATTATGCTGTCATTACACAGCCATTAAACAGCCATTAAACAGCCATTAAACTGTCATTACACTGTCATTACACTGTCTTTACACTGTCTTTAAACTGTCATTCAACTGTCATTACACTGTCTTTACACTGCCATTACACTGTATTTACACTGCCTTTACAGTGTCATTTCGCTGTCTTTACATTGTCATTATGCTGTCATTACACTGCCATTAAACAGCCATTAAACTGTCATTACACTGCTTTACACTGTTATTACACAGTCTTTACACTGTCTTTACATTGTCATTACACTGTCATTACATTGTCTTTACACTGTCTTTACATTGTCTTTCCACTGTCATTTCACTGTCTTTACACTGTCATTACACAGTCTTTACACTGTCTTTACATTGTCATTACACTGTCATTACATTGTCTTTACACTGTCTTTACATTGTCTTTCCACTGTCATTTCACTGTCTTTACACTGTCATTACACTGTCATTACACTGTCATTACACTGTCTTTACAGTGTCTTTACACTGTCTTTACATTGTCTTTCTACTGTCTTTCCACTGTCATTACACTGTCATTACACTGTCTTTCCACTGTCATTACACTGTCATTACACTGTCATTACACTGACATTACACTGACATTACACTGTCTTTACATTGTCTTTCTACTGTCTTTCCACTGTCATTACACTGTCATTACACTGTCTTTCCACTGTCATTACACTGTCATTACACTGTCTTTCCACTGTCATTTCACTGTCTTTACACTGTCATTACACTGTCATTACACTGTCATTACACTGTCTTTCCACTGTCATTACACTGTCATTACACTGTCTTTACATTGTCATTACACTGTCATTACATTGTCTTTACACTGTCTTTACATTGTCTTTCCACTGTCATTTCACTGTCTTTACACTGTCATTACACTGTCATTACACTGTCATTACACTGTCATTACACTGTCTTTACAGTGTCTTTACACTGTCTTTACATTGTCTTTCTACTGTCTTTCCACTGTCATTACACTGTCATTACACTGTCTTTCCACTGTCATTACACTGTCATTACACTGTCATTACACTGACATTACACTGTCTTTACATTGTCTTTCTACTGTCTTTCCACTGTCATTACACTGTCTTTCCACTGTCATTACACTGTCATTACACTGTCTTTACATTGTCTTTCCACTGTCATTTCACTGTCTTTACACTGTCATTACACTGTCATTACACTGTCATTACACTGTCATTACACTGTCTTTCCACTGTCATTACACTGTCATTACACTGTCATTACACTGTCATTACACTGTCTTTCCACTGTCTTTCCACTGTCTTTCCACTGTCATTACACTGTCATTACACTGTCTTTCCACTGTCATTACACTGTCATTACACTGTCATTACACTGTCTTTCCACTGTCTTTCCACTGTCATTACACTGTATTTACACTGTCAGTACACTGTCTTTACACTGTCTTTACACTGTCATTACACAGTCATTACTGTCATTACACTGTCATTACACTGTCTTTCGACTGTCTTTCCACTGTCTTTCCACTGTCATTCCACTGTCATTCCACTGTCTTTCCACTGTCATTACACTGTCATTACACTGTCTTTACATTGTCTTTCCACTGTCTTTACATTGTCTTTCTACTGTCTTTCTACTGTCTTTCCACTGTCATTACACTGTCATTACACTGTCATTACACTGTCTTTACATTGTCTTTACACTGTCTTTACATTGTCTTTCTACTGTCTTTCCTCTGTCATTACACTGTCTTTCCACTGTCTTTCCACTGTCATTACACTGTCTTTCCACTGTCTTTCCACTGTCATTCCACTGTCTTTCCACTGTCTTTCCACTGTCATTCCACTGTCTTTCCACTGTCATTACACTGTCTTTCCACTGTCTTTCCACTGTCATTCCACTGTCATTCCACTGTCTTTCCACTGTCTTTCCACTGTCATTCCACTGTCTTTCCACTCTCATTACACTGTCTTTCCACTGTCTTTCTACTTTCTTTCCACTGTCATTACACTGTCTTTCCACTGTCTTTCTACTGTCTTTCCACTGTCATTACACTGTCTTTCCACTGTCTTTCTACTGTCTTTCCACTGTCTTTCCACTGTCTTTCCACTGTCTTTCCACTGTCATTCCACTGTCTTTCCACTGTCTTTCCACTGTCATTACACTGCACCCTGATTGTCAGAAAGGAGAGAACTCTGATGTGCATTTGAGGGTTCCCAGCCCACCCCTCATTCCTCACCTCTCCCCACCACCACCCATGCCCAATCATTTCATACTCTGATAAGCAACCCACTAGGCACAGACATCAACTCAACCTCTATTCCACGTTGGTTCAACATAGTTTCATTGAAATGGCGTGGAAACAACGTTGATTCAACCAGTGTGTGCCCAGTGGGAAAGACCTTTTGGAGTTGATAAGTCAAGTCATCAGGAGGCTGTTTCTCAAAAGAAACTTGAAGTTAAAGATGCAGGTTCGTCTAAGGTCTGGTGAAGTACGAAGTGTGTTAGTTTGATCTGTCTTCATGTGTACAAAGGGCTACCCAGTTGTGTTTACAAAGCTTCAGCACTGAAAGCTGTTTCATTTCAAAGACTAGAAGATATCACATATAATCCCACTTTGAATTATTTGTAGCAGTACATGTCTATAGTAGCAGTACATGTCTATAGCAGCAGTACATGTCTATAGTAGCAGTACATGTCTATAGTAGCAGTACATATCTATAGTAGCAGTACATGTCTATAGCAGCAGTACATGTCTATAGCAGCAGTACATGTCTATAGTAGCAGTACATGTCTATAGTAGCAGTACATGTCTATAGTAGCAGTACATATCTATAGCAGCAGTACATGTCTATAGTAGCAGTACATGTCTATAGTATCAGTACATGTCTATAGTAGCAGTACATGTCTATAGCAGCAGTACATGTCTATAGTAGCAGTACATGTCTATAGTAGCAGTACATGTCTATAGTAGCAGTACATGTCTATAGTAGCAGTACATGTCTATAGTAGCAGTACATATCTATAGCAGCAGTACATGTCTATAGTAGCAGTACATGTCTATAGTAGCAGTACATGTCTATAGTAACAGTACATAACATATCTATAGCACCAGTACATGTCTATAGTAGCAGTACATGTCTATAGTAGCAGTACATGTCTATAGTAGCAGTACATGTCTATAGCAGGAGTACATGTCTATAGTAGCAGTACATGTCTATAGTAGCAGTACATGTCTATAGTAGCAGTACATGTCTATAGTAGCAGTACATGTCTATAGCAGCAGTACATGTCTATAGCAGCAGTACATGTCTATAGTAGCAGTACATGTCTATAGTAGCAGTACATGTCTATAGTAGCAGTACATATCTATAGCAGCAGTACATGTCTATAGTAGCAGTACATGTCTATAGTAGCAGCACATGTCTATAGTAGCAGTACATATCTATAGCACCAGTACATGTCTATAGTAGCAGTACATGTATATAGTAGCAGTACATGTCTATAGCAGGAGTACATGTCTATAGTAGCAGTACATGTCTATAGTAGCAGTACATGTCTATAGTAGCAGTACATGTCTATTCTATAGTAGCAGTACATATCTATAGCAGCAGTACATGTCTATAGTAGCAGTACATGTCTATAGTAGCAGTACATGTCTATAGTAGCAGTACATGTCTATAGCAGCAGTACATGTCTATAGTAGCAGTACATGTCTATAGTAGCAGTACATGTCTATAGTAGCAGTATATGTCTATAGTAGCAGTATATGTCTATAGCAGCAGTACATGTCTATAGTAGCAGTACATGTCTATAGCAGCAGTACATGTCTATAGTAGCAGTACATGTCTATAGTAGCAGTACATGTCTATAGTAGCAGTACATGTCTATAGCAGCAGTACATGTCTATAACAGCAGTACTATACCAGTGAAAGAGGCAGTGGTTCCAGGACGTTTCTGTTCCATTTGTCTATTCTGCCAAGTCGTCTTGTAACGTTGTGTTTGGACATCAGTTGAACAGGATGCAGGTCTTTGAACGGTGTCCCATAACAGAGCATCACACATACACACACACACACACACACACACACACAAGGCACACGTTTGGGCTTTTTAGGTCAGCAGCACTTTTCAGCCCTTCTGCATATGGTGATTAAATATTTCATTAATCAATCTCTCTCTCTCTTCCCCCATCACCCCCCCCCCCCCCCCCCCACCCTCTATCTCCATCAAGGCCCCTTGGTTCAAATTGTATTACTCAATCAGGATGACCATCAGTCAAAGACCAGTCATTGAGCTTCATATCATACCAGACCAGGAGCGAGGGGAGAGGAGGGAGAGAGGAGAGAGAGAGGAGGGAGAAAGGAGGGAGCGAGAGGAGGGAGAGAGGAGAGAGAGAGGAGAGAGAGGAGGGAGAGAGGAGAGAGATGAGGAAGCGAGAAGGGGGAGAGGAGAGAGAGGAGGGAGCGAGGAGGGGGGAGAGGAGGGAGCGAGGAGAGGGAGAAAAGAGACAGAAGGGAGAGAGGAGGGGGGAGGAGGGAGCGAGGAGGGGGAGAGGAGAGAGAGGAGGAAGCGAGGAGGGGGAGAGGAGAGAGAGGAGGGAGCGAGGAGGGAGAGATGAGGGGGAGAGGAGAGAGAGAGAGGAGGGAGCGAGGAGGGGGAGAGGAGAGAGAGGAGGGAGCGAAGAGGGGGAGAGGAGAGAGAGGAGGGGGAGAGGAGAGAGAGGAGGGAGAGAGGAGAGAGAGAGAGGAGGTAGCGAGGAGGGGAAGAGGAGAAGGAGAGGAGAGAGAGGAGGGGGAGGGAGGGGGAGAGGAGAGAGAGGAGGGAGAGAGGAGAGGGAGGAGGGAGCGAGGAGGGGGAGAGGAGAGAGAGGAGGGAGCGAGGAGGGGAAGAGGAGAGAGAGGAAGGAGAGAGGAGGGGGAGAGGAGAGAGAGAGGAAGGAGCGAGGAGGGGGAGAGGAGAGAGAGGAGGGAGTGAGGAGGGAGAGAGAGGAGGGAGCGAGGAGGGGGAGATGAGAGAGAGAGGAGGGAGCGAGGAGGGGGAGAGGTGAGAGAGGAGGGAGAGATGAGGGGGAGAGGAGAGAGAGGAGGGAGAGATGAGGGGGAGAGGAGAGAGAGAGAGGAGGGAGCGAGGAGGGGGAGAGGAGAGAGAGGAGGGGGAGAGGAGGGGGAGAGGAGAGAGAGGAGGGAGCGAGGAGGGGGAGAGGAGAGAGAGGAGGGAGAGAGGAGGGGGAGAGGAGAGAGAGAGAGGAGGGAGCGAGGAGGGGGAGAGGAGAGGGAGAGGAAAGAGTGGAGGGGGAGAGGAGGGGGAGAGGAGAGAGAGGAGGGAGCGAGGAGGGGGAGAGGAGAGAGAGGAGGGAGCGAGGAGGGGGAGAGGAGAGAGAGGAGGGAGCGAGGAGGGGGAGAGGAGCTGGAGAGGAGGGAGAGAGGAGGGGGAGGAGAGAGCGAGGAGGGGGAGAGGAGAGAGAGGAGGGAGAGAGGAGGTGGAGAGGAGAGAGAGGAGGAGAGATGAGGGGGAGAGGAGAGAGAGAGGAGGGAGCGAGGAGGGGGAGAGGAGAGGGAGAGGAGAGAGAGGAGGGGGAGAGGAGGGGGAGAGGAGAGAGAGGAGGGAGCGAGGAGGGGGAGAGGAGAGAGAGGAGGGGGAGAGGAGGTAGGAGAGGAGAGAGAGGAGGGAGCGAGGAGGGGGAGAGGAGATGGTGAGGAGGGAGAGAGGAGGGGGAGGAGAGAGTGAGGAGGGGGAGAGGAGAGAGAGGAAGGAGAGGAGGGGGAGAGGAGAGAGGAGGGGGAAAGGAGAGAGAGGAGGGAGAGAGGATGGGGAGAGGAGAGAGAGAGGAGAGAGAGGAGAGAGAGGAGGGGGAGAGGAGAGAGAGGAGGGAGAGAGGAGGGGGAGAGGAGAGAGAGAGGAGAGAGAGAGGAGGGGGAGAGGAGAGAAAGATTTGAGAGAGAGGATGGGGAGAGGAGAGAGAGGAGGGAGAGAGGAGGGGGAGAGGAGAGAGAGAGGAGAGAGAGAGGAGGGGGAGAGGAGAGAGATTTGAGAGAGAGGATGGGGAGAGGAGAGAGAGGAGGGAGAGAGGAGGGGGAGAGGAGAGAGAGAGGAGAGTGAGAGGAGGGAGAGAGGAGAGAGAGAGAAGAGAGAGAGGGAGAGGATAAGGGTAAAGAAAGGAGTAAACTCTAATGTGCATTTGAGGGTTCCCAGCCCGCCCCTCACCTCTCCCAACGTATCAAATCAAATGCAGTTAAAAAAATACAGTAAAAAAAAAAAGGTAAAAAAAAAAAAAGGGAATAATAACAATAACAGTAGGGAGGCTATATACAGGGGGTACCGGTACAGAGGCTATATACAGGGGGTACCGGTACAGAGGCTATATACAGGGGGTACCGGTACAGAGGCTATATACAGGGGGTACCGGGACAGAGTCAATGGGAAATAAACAGTAGGGAGGCTATATACAGGGGGTACCGGTACAGAGTCAATGGGAAAAAACAGTAGGGAGGCTATATACAGGGGGTACCGGTACAGAGTCAATGGGAAATAACAGTAGGGAGGCTATATACAGGGGGGTACCGGTACAGAGGCTATATACAGGGGGTACCGGGACAGAGGCTATATACAGGGGGTACGGTACAGAGGCTATATACAGGGGGGTACCGGGACAGAGGCTATATACAGGGGGGTACCGGGACAGAGGCTATATACAGGGGGTACCGGGACAGAGGCTACATACAGGGGGTACCGGGACAGAGGCTATATACAGGGGGTACCGGGACAGAGGCTATATACAGGGGGTACCGGGACAGAGGCTATATACAGGGGGTACCGGGACAGAGGCTATATACAGGGGGTACCGGGACAGAGGCTATATACAGGGGGTACCGGGACAGAGGCTATATAGAGGGGGTACCGGGACAGAGGCTATATACAGGGGGTACCGGGACAGAGGCTATATACAGGGGGGTACCGGGACAGAGGCTATATACAGGGGGGTACCGGGACAGAGGCTATATACAGGGGGTACCGGGACAGAGTCAATGGGAAATAACAGTAGGGAGGCTATATACAGGGGGTACTGGTACAGAGTCAATGGGAAATAACAGTAGGGAGGCTATATACAGGGGGGTACCAGTACAGAGTCAATGGGAAATAACAGTAGGGAGGCTATATACAGGGGGTACCGGTACAGAGTCAATGGGAAATAACAGTAGGGAGGCTATATACAGGGGGGTACCGGTACAGAGGCTATATACAGGGGGTACCGGGACAGAGGCTATGGGAAATAACAGTAGGGAGGCTATATACAGGGGGTACCGGTACAGAGTCAATGGGAAATAACAGTAGGGAGGCTATATACAGGGGGGTACCGGTACAGAGTCAATGGGAAATAACAGTAGGGAGGCTATATACAGGGGGTACCGGTACAGAGTCAATGGGAAATAACAGTAGGGAGGCTATATACAGGGGGTACCGGTACAGAGTCAATGGGAAATAACAGTATAATAATAATAATAATAATATGCCATTTAGCAGACGCTTTTATCCAAAGCGACTTACAGTCATGCGTGCATACATTTTTTTTTTTTTGTGTATGGGTGGTGCCGGGGATCGAACCCACTACCTTGGCGTTACAAGCGCCGTGCTCCACCAGCTGAGCTACAGAGGACCAGTAGGGAGGCTATATACAGGGGGTACCGGTACAGAGTCAATGGGAAATAACAGTAGGGAGGCTATATACAGGGGGGTACCGGTACAGAGTCAATGGGAAATAACAGTAGGGAGGCTATATAAAGGGGGTACCGGTACAGAGTCAATGGGAAATAACAGTAGGGAGGCTATATACAGGGGGTACCGGTACAGAGTCAATATACAGGGGGTACCGGTACAGAGTCAATGGGAAATAACAGTAGGGAGGCTATATACAGGGGGTACCGGTACAGAGTCAATGGGAAATAACAGTAGGGAGGCTATATACAGGGGGTACCGGTACAGAGGCTATATACAGGGGGTACCGGTACAGAGGCTATATACAGGGTGTACCGGTACAGAGGCTATATACAGGGGGTACCGGTACAGAGGCTATATACAGGGGGTACCGGTACAGAGGCTATATACAGGGGGTACCGGTACAGAGGCTATATACAGGGGGTACCGGTACAGAGGCTATATACAGGGGGTACCGGTACAGAGTCAATGGGAAATAACAGTAGGGAGGCTATATACAGGGGGTACCGGTACAGAGTCAATGGGAAATAACAGTAGGGAGGCTATATACAGGGGGTACCGGTACAGAGTCAATGGGAAATAACAGTAGGGAGGCTATATACAGGGGGTACCGGTACAGAGTCAATATACAGGGGGTACCGGTACAGAGTCAATGGGAAATAACAGTAGGGAGGCTATATACAGGGGGTACCGGTACAGAGTCAATGGGAAATAACAGTAGGGAGGCTATATACAGGGGGTACCGGTACAGAGTCAATATACAGGGGGTACCGGTACAGAGTCAATGGGAAATAACAGTAGGGAGGCTATATACAGGGGGGTACCGGTAAAGAGTCAATGGGAAATAACAGTAGGGAGGCTATATAGAGGGGGGTACCGGTACAGAGTCAATATACAGGGGGGTACCGGTACAGAGTCAATGGGAAATAACAGTAGGGAGGCTATATACAGGGGGGTACCGGTACAGAGTCAATGGGAAATAACAGTAGGGAGGCTATATACAGGGGGGGTACCGGTACAGAGTCAATATACAGGGGGGTACCGGTACAGAGTCAATGGGAAATAACAGTAGGGAGGCTATATACAGGGGGTACCGGTACAGAGTCAATGGGAAATAACAGTAGGGAGGCTATATACAGGGGGTACCGGTACAGAGTCAATAGGAAATAACAGTAGGGAGGCTATATACAGGGGGTACCGGTACAGAGTCAATGGGAAATAACAGTAGGGTGGCTATATACAGGGGGGTACCGGTACAGAGTCAATGGGAAATAACAGTAGGGAGGCTATATACAGGGGGTACCGGTACAGAGTCAATGGGAAATAACAGTAGAGAGGCTATATACAGGGGGGTACCGGTACAGAGTCAATGGGAAATAACAGTAGAGAGGCTATATACAGGGGGTACCGGTACAGAGTCAATGGGAAATAACAGTAGGGAGGCTATATACAGGGGGTACCGGTACAGAGTCAATGGGAAATAACAGTAGGGAGGCTATATACAGGGGGTACCGGTACAGAGTCAATGGGAAATAACAGTAGGGAGGCTATATACAGGGGGTACCGGTACAGAGTCAATGGGAAATAACAGTAGCGAGGCTATATACAGGGGGTATCGGTACAGAGTCAATGGGAAATAACAGTAGGGAGGCTATATACAGGGGGTACCGGTACAGAGTCAATGGGAAATAACAGTAGGGAGGCTATATACAGGGGGTACCGGTACAGAGTCAATGGGAAATAACAGTAGGGAGGCTATATACAGGGGGTACCGGTACAGAGTCAATGGGAAATAACAGTAGGGAGGCTATATACAGGGGGGTACCGGTACAGAGTCAATATACAGGGGGTACCGGTACAGAGTCAATGGGAAATAACAGTAGGGAGGCTATATACAGGGGGTACCGGTACAGAGTCAATGGGAAATAACAGTAGGGAGGCTATATACAGGGGTACCGGTACAGAGGCTATATACAGGGGGTACCGGTACAGAGGCTATATACAGGGTGTACCGGTACAGAGGCTATATACAGGGGTACCGGTACAGAGGCTATATACAGGGGGTACCGGTACAGAGGCTATATACAGGGGGTACCGGTACAGAGGCTATATACAGGGGGGTACCGGTACAGAGGCTATATACAGGGGGTACTGGTACAGAGTCAATGGGAAATAACAGTAGGGAGGCTATATACAGGGGGTACCGGTACAGAGTCAATGGGAAATAACAGTAGGGAGGCTATATACAGGGGGTACCGGTACAGAGTCAATGGGAAATAACAGTAGGGAGGCTATATACAGGGGGTACCGGTACAGAGTCAATATACAGGGGGGTACCGGTACAGAGTCAATGGGAAATAACAGTAGGGAGGCTATATACAGGGGGTACCGGTACAGAGTCAATGGGAAATAACAGTAGGGAGGCTATATACAGGGGGGTACCGGTACAGAGTCAATGGGAAATAACAGTAGGGAGGCTATATACAGGGGGGTACCGGTACAGAGTCAATGGGAAATAACAGTAGGGAGGCTATATACAGGGGGTACCGGTACAGAGTCAATATACAGGGGGTACCGGTACAGAGTCAATGGGAAATAACAGTAGGGAGGCTATATACAGGGGGGTACCGGTACAGAGTCAATGGGAAATAACAGTAGGGAGGCTATATACAGGGGGATACCGGTACAGAGTCAATGGGAAATAACAGTAGGGAGGCTATATACAGGGGGTACCGGTACAGAGTCAATGGGAAATAACAGTAGGGAGGCTATATACAGGGGGGTACCGGTACAGAGTCAATGGGAAATAACAGTAGGGAGGCTATATACAGGGGGTACCGGTACAGAGTCAATGGGAAATAACAGTAGAGAGGCTATATACAGGGGGTACCGGTACAGAGTCAATGGGAAATAACAGTAGAGAGGCTATATACAGGGGGTACCGGTACAGAGTCAATGGGAAATAACAGTAGGGAGGCTATATACAGGGGGTACCGGTACAGAGTCAATGGGAAATAACAGTAGGGAGGCTATATACAGGGGGTACCGGTACAGAGTCAATGGGAAATAACAGTAGGGAGGCTATATACAGGGGGTACCGGTACAGAGTCAATGGGAAATAACAGTAGCGAGGCTATATACAGGGGGTACCGGTACAGAGTCAATGGGAAATAACAGTAGGGAGGCTATATACAGGGGGTATCGGTGCAGAGTCAATGGGAAATAACAGTAGGGAGGCTATATACAAGGGGTACCGGTACAGAGTCAATGGGAAATAACAGTAGGGAGGCTATATACAGGGGGTATCGGTGCAGAGTCAATGGGAAATAACAGTAGCGAGGCTATATACAGGGGGTATCGGTACAGAGTCAATGGGAAATAACAGTAGGGAGGCTATATACAGGGGGTACCGGTACAGAGTCAATGGGAAATAACAGTAGGGAGGCTATATACAGGGGGGTACCGGTACAGAGTCAATGGGAAATAACAGTAGGGAGGCTATATACAGGGGGTACCGGTACAGAGGCTATATACAGGGGGGTACCGGTATAGAGGCTATATACAGGGGGTACCGGTACAGAGGCTATATACAGGGGGTACCGGTACAGAGGCTATATACAGGGGGTACCGGTACAGAGGCTATATACAGGGGGTACCGGTACAGAGGCTATATACAGGGGGTACCGGTACAGAGGCTATATACAGGGGGTACCGGTACAGAGGCTATATACAGGGGGTACCGGTACAGAGTCAATGGGAAATAACAGTAGGGAGGCTATATACAGGGGGTACCGGTACAGAGTCAATGGGAAATAACAGTAGGGAGGCTATATACAGGGGGTACCGGTACAGAGTCAATGGGAAATAACAGTAGGGAGGCTATATACAGGGGGGTACCGGTACAGAGTCAATGGGAAATAACAGTAGGGAGGCTATATACAGGGGGTACCGGTACAGAGTCAATGGGAAATTACAGTAGGGAGGCTATATACAGCGGGGTACCGGTACAGAGTCAATGATACAGTAGGGAGGTACAGGGGTACCGGTACAGAGTCAATGGGAAATAACAGTAGGGAGGCTATATACAGGGGGTACCGGTACAGAGTCAATATACAGGGGGTACCGGTACAGAGTCAATGGGAAATAACAGTAGGGAGGCTATATACAGGGGGTACCGGTACAGAGTCAATGGGAAATAACAGTAGGGAGGCTATATACAGGGGGTACCGGTACAGAGTCAATATACAGGGGGTACCGGTACAGAGTCAATGGGAAATAACAGTAGGGAGGCTATATACAGGGGGTACCGGTACAGAGTCAATGGGAAATAACAGTAGGGAGGCTATATACAGGGGGTACCGGTACAGAGTCAATATACAGGGGGTACCGGTACAGAGTCAATGGGAAATAACAGTAGGGAGGCTATATACAGGGGGTACCGGTACAGAGTCAATGGGAAATAACAGTAGGGAGGCTATATACAGGGGGTATCGGTGCAGAGTCAATGGGAAATAACAGTAGGGGGGCTATATACAGGGGGTACCGGTACAGAGTCAATGTGAAAAAACAGTAGGGAGGCTATATACAGGGGGTATCGGTGCAGAGTCAATGGGAAATAACAGTAGCGAGGCTATATACAGGGGGTACCGGTACAGAGTCAATGGGAAATAACAGTAGGGAGGCTATATACAGGGGGTACCGGTACAGAGTCAATGGGAAATAACAGTAGGGAGGCCATATACAGGGGGTACCGGTACAGAGTCAATGGGAAATAACAGTAGGGAGGCTATATACAGGGGGTACCGGTACAGAGTCAATGGGAAATAACAGTAGGGAGGCTATATACAGGGGATACCGGTACAGAGTCAATGCGCGGGGGCACAGGTTAGAAGAGGCTATTGAGGTAATATGTACATGTGGGTAGAGTTAAAGTGACTATGCATAGATAATAAACAGAGTAGCAGCAGCGTAAAAGAGGGGGTGGGGTGGGGTGGCAATGCAAATAGTCCAGGGTAGCCATGATTAGCTGTACAGGAGTCTTTGACAATTTTTAGGGCCTTCCTCTGACACCGCCTGGTATAGAGCTCCTGGATGGCAGGAAGCTTGGCCCCAGTGATGTACTGGGACGTACGCACTACCCTCTGTAGTGCCTTGCGGTCGTATGCGGAGCAGTTGCCATACCAGGCAGTGATGCAGCAAGTCAGGATGCTATCGATGGTGCGGCTGTAGAACCTTTTGAGGATCTGAGGATCCATGCCATATCTCCTGAGGTGGAAAAGGCTTTGTCGTGCCCTCTTCACGACTGTCTTGGTGTGTTTGGACCATGATAGTTTGTTGGTGATGTGGACACCAAAGAACTTGAAGCTCTCAACCTGTTACACTACAGCCCCGTCGATGAGAATGGAGGCATGCTCAGTCCTCTTTTTTTTCCTGTAGTCCACAATAATCTCCTTTGTCTTGATCACGTTGAGGTAGAGGTTGTTGTCCTGTCACTGACCTCCTCTCTATATGCTGTCTCATCGTTGTCAGTGAATAGGCCTACCACTGTTGTGTCATCAGCTAACTTAATGATGGTGTTGGAGTTGTGCTTGGCCACGCAGTCATGGGTGAACAGGGAGTACAGGAGGGGACTAAGCACGCACCCCTGAGGGGCCCCCGTGTTGAGGATCAGCGTGGCAGATGTGTTGTTACCTACCCTTACCACCTGGGGGCGGCCTGTCAGGAAGTAAAGGATCCATTTGCAGAGGGATGTGTTTAGTCCCAGGGTCCTTAGCTTAGTGATGAGCTTTGTGGGCACTATGGTGTTGAACGCTGAGCTGTAGTCAATGAACATCATTCTCACATAGGTGTTCCTTTTGTCCAGGTGGGAAAGGGCAGTGTGTAGTGCAATTGAGATAGCGTTATCTGTTGATCTGTTGGGGCGGTATGTGAATTGGAGTAGGTCTAGGGTTTCCGGGATGATGGTGTTGATGTGAGCCATGACCAGCAATTTCAAAGTGCTTCATGGCTACCGACGTGAGTAATGTGGGGCGGTAGTCATTTTAGAAGGTCACCTTAGTGTTCTTGGGCACAGAGACTATGGTGGTCTTCTTGAAACATTTAGGTATTACAGACTCGGTCAGGGAGAGGTTGAAAAGGCCAGTGAAGAAACTTGCCAGCTGGTCAGTGCAGTTACATGCTCTGAGTACACGTCCTGGTAATCCGTCTGTCCCCGCAGCGTTGTGAATGTTGACCTGTTTAAAGGTCTTGTTCACATTGGCTACGGAGAGCGTGATCACACAGTTGTCCGGAACAGTTGGTGCTCTCATGCATGCTTCAGTGTTGCTTGCCTCGAAGATTGCAAGCCACATCTGATGAGTGTCAGAGCCGGAGTAGTGCAATTCAATCTTAATCCTGTATTAAGGCATAGCGGAATTTCTTATAACCGTCCGGATTAGTGTCCCACTCCTTGAAAGTGGCAGCTGTGGCCTTTAGCTCAGTGTGGATGTTGCCTTTAATCCATGGCTTCAGGTTGGGATATGTACACTTCCAGTCCAAAGTTTGGACACACCTACTCATTAAAGGATTTTTCCTTTATAAAAAAAAAAATACTCTTGGGGTTATGTCTCTATAAGCTTGGCACATCTAGCCACTGGGATTTATGCCCATTCTTCAAGGCAAAACTGCTCCAGCTCCTTCAAGTTGGATGGGTTCCGCTGGTTTACAGCAATCTTTAAGTCATACCACAGATTCTAAATTGGATTGAGGTCTGGGCTTTGACTAAGCCATTCCAAGACATTTAAATGTTTCCCTAAAACCACTCAAGTGTTTCTTTAGCAGTATGCTTAGGGTCATTGTCCTGCTGAAAGGTGAACCTCCGTCCCAGTCTCAATTATCTGGAAGACTGAAACAGTTTTCCCTCAAGAATTTCCCTGTATTTAGTGACATCCATCATTCCTTCAATTCTGACCAGTTTCCCAGTCCCTGACGATGAAAAAATGCATGATGCTGCTACCACCATGCTTCACTGTGGGGATGGTGTTCTCGGGGTGATGAGAGGTGTTGGGTTTGCGCCAGACATAGCGTTTTCCTTGATGGCCAAAAAGCTCAATTTTTGTCTCACTTCTTCCATATGTTTGGGGAGTCTCCCACATGCCTTTTGGCGAACACCAAACGTGTTTGCTTATTTTTTTCTTTAAGTAATGGCTTTTTTTCTGGTCACTCTTCCGTAAAGCCCAGCTATGTGGAGTGTACAGCTTAAAGTGGTCCTATGGACAGATACTCCAATCTCCACTGTGGAGCTTTGCAGCTCCTTCAGGGTTATCTTTGGTCTCTTTGTTGCCTCTCTGATTAATGCACTCCTTGCCTGGTCCGTGAGTTTTGGTGGGTGGCCCTCTATTGGCAGGTTTGTTGTGGTGCCATATTCTTTCCATTTTTAAATAATGGATTCAATGGTGCTCCGTGGGTTTTATAACCCAACCCTGATCTGTACTTCTCCTCAACTTTGTCACTGACCTGTTTGGAGAACTCCTTGGTCTTCATGGTGCCGCTTGCTTGGTGGTGCCCCTTGCTTAGTGGTGTTGCAGACTCTGAGGCCTTTCAGAACAGGTGTATATATACTGAGATCATGTGACAGATCATGTGACACTTAGATTGCACACAGGTGGACTTTATTTAACTACTTATGTGACTTTTGAAGGTAATTGGTTGCACCAGATCTTATTTAGGGTATTCATAGCAAAGGGGGTGAATACATATGCACGCACCACTTATCCGTTATTTATTTTTTTCAATTTTTTGAAACACTTTATTTTTTAAATTTCACTTCATCAATTTGAACTATATTGTCTATGTCCATTACATGAAATCCAAATAAAAATCAATTTTAAATTACAGGTTGTAATGCAACAAAATAGGAAAAACCAAGCCAAGGGGGATGAATACTTTTGCAAGGCACTGTACTTGCTTCCCGACTCCCAGCGTGAACATACTCTGGACTCAATCTCTCTCTGAACATACTCTGGACTCAATCTCTCTCTGAACATACTCTGGACTCAATCTCTCTCTGAACATACTCTGGACTCAATCTCTCTCTAAACATACTGTGGACTCAATCTCTCTCTGAACATACTGTGGACTCAATCTCTCTCTGAACATACTGTGGACCCATTCTCTCTCTGAACATACTGTGGACTCAATCTCTCTCTGAACATACTGTGGACTCAATCTCTCTCTGAACATACTGTGGACTCAATCTCTCTCTCTGAACATAATGTGGACTCAATGTCCCTCTGAAAATACTGTGGACTCAATTTCTCTCTGAACATACTGTGGACTCAATCTCCCTCTGAACATAATGTGGACTCAATGTCCCTCTGAAAATACTGTGGACCCATTCTCTCTCTGAACATACTGTGGACTCAATCTCTCTCTGAACATACTGTGGACTCAATCTCTCTCTGAACATACTGTGGACTCAATCTCTCTCTCTGAACATACTGTGGACTCAATCTCTCTCTGAACATACTGTGGACTCAATCTCCCTCTGAACATAATGTGGACTCAATGTCCCTCTGAAAATACTGTGGACTCAATCTCTCTCTGAACATACTGTGGACTCAATCTCCCTCTGAACATACTGTGGACCCATTCTCTCTCTGAACATACTGTGGACTCAATCTCTCTCTGAACATACTGTGGACTCAATCTCTCTCTGAACGTACTGCGGACTCAATCTCTCCCTCTGAACATACTTTGGACACAACCTTACATACAGTACCGTTAGTAGCTATTCTTCATAGTCCATGAGCGCTAATGGCCTTATTATTTGAAGGATGGCACATCAGTAGAACATGAGGTTCTGTGTGCGTCCCAAATGGCACCCTATTCCCTATATAGTGCACTACTTTAGACCAGAGAATGGCACCCTATTCCCTATATAGTGCACTACTTTAGGTACCAGAGAATGGCACCCTATTCCATATATAGTGCACTACTTTAGACCAGAGAATGGCACCCTATTCCCTATATAGTGCACTACTTTAGACCAGAGAATGGCACCCTATTCCCTATATAGTGCACTACTTTAGGTACCAGAGAATGGCACCCTATTCCCTATATAGTGCACTACTTTAGGACCAGAGAATGGCACCCTATTCCCTATATAGTGCACTACTTTAGACCAGAGAATGGCACCCTATTCCCTATATAGTGCACTACTTTAGACCAGAGAATGGCACCCTATTCCATATATAGTGCACTACTTTAGACCAGAGAATGGCACCCTATTCCCTATATAGTGCACTACTTTAGACCAGAGAATGGCACCCTATTCCCTATATAGTGCACTACTTTAGACCAGAGAATGGCACCCTATTCCCTATATAGTGCACTACTTTAGACCAGAGAATGGCACCCTATTCCCTATATAGTGCACTACTTTAGACCAGAGAATGGCACCCTATTCCCTATATAGTGCACTACTTTAGACCAGAGAATGGCACCCTATTCCCTATATAGTGCACTACTTTAGACCAGAGAATGGCACCCTATTCCCTATATAGTGCACTACTTTAGACCAGAGAATGGCACCCTATTCCCTATATAGTGCACTACTTTAGACCAGAGAATGGCACCCTATTCCCTATATAGTGCACTACTTTAGACCAGAGAATGGCACCCTATTCCCTATATAGTGCACTACTTTAGACCAGAGAATGGCACCCTATTCCCTATATAGTGCACTACTTTAGACCAGAGAATGGCACCCTATTCCCTATATAGTGCACTACTTTAGACCAGAGAATGGCACCCTATTCCCTATATAGTGCACTACTTTAGGGTACCAGAGAATGGTACCCTATTCCATATATAGTGCACTACTTTAGACCAGAGAATGGCACCCTATTCCCTATATAGTGCACTACTTTAGACCAGAGAATGGCACCCTATTCCCTATATAGTGCACTACTTTAGGGTACCAGAGAATGGCACCCTATTCCCTATATAGTGCACTACTTTAGACCAGAGAATGGCACCCTATTCCCTATATAGTGCACTACTTTAGGGTACCAGAGAATGGTACCCTATTCCATATATAGTGCACTACTTTAGACCAGAGAATGGCACCCTATTCCCTATATAGTGCACTACTTTAGACCAGAGAATGGCACCCTATTCCCTATATAGTGCACTACTTTAGGGTACCAGAGAATGGCACCCTATTCCCTATATAGTGCACTACTTTAGACCAGAGAATGGCACCCTATTCCCTATATAGTGCACTACTTTAGACCAGAGAATGGCACCCTATTCCCTATATAGTGCACTACTTTAGGGTACCAGAGAATGGCACCCTATTCCCTATATAGTGCACTACTTTAGACCAGAGAATGGCACCCTATTCCCTATATAGTGCACTACTTTAGACCAGAGAATGGCACCCTATTCCCTATATAGTGCACTACTTTAGACCAGAGAATGGCACCCTATTCCATATATAGTGCACTACTTTAGACCAGAGAATGGCACCCTATTCCCTATATAGTGCACTACTTTAGACCAGAGAATGGCACCCTATTCCCTATATAGTGCACTACTTTAGACCAGAGAATGGCACCCTATTCCCTATATAGTGCACTACTTTAGACCAGAGAATGGCACCCTATTCCCTATATAGTGCACTACTTTAGACCAGAGAATGGCACCCTATTCCCTATATAGTGCACTACTTTAGACCAGAGAATGGCACCCTATTCCCTATATAGTGCACTACTTTAGACCAGAGAATGGCACCCTATTCCCTATATAGTGCACTACTTTAGACCAGAGAATGGCACCCTATTCCCTATATAGTGCACTACTTTAGACCAGAGAATGGCACCCTATTCCCTATATAGTGCACTACTTTAGACCAGAGAATGGCACCCTATTCCCTATATAGTGCACTACTTTAGACCAGAGAATGGCACCCTATTCCCTATATAGTGCACTACTTTAGACCAGAGAATGGCACCCTATTCCCTATATAGTGCACTACTTTAGACCAGAGAATGGCACCCTATTCCCTATATAGTGCACTACTTTAGACCAGAGAATGGCACCCTATTCCCTATATAGTGCACTACTTTAGGGTACCAGAGAATGGTACCCTATTCCATATATAGTGCACTACTTTAGACCAGAGAATGGCACCCTATTCCCTATATAGTGCACTACTTTAGACCAGAGAATGGCACCCTATTCCCTATATAGTGCACTACTTTAGACCAGAGAATGGCACCCTATTCCCTATATAGTGCACTACTTTAGACCAGAGAATGGCACCCTATTCCCTATATAGTGCACTACTTTAGACCAGAGAATGGCACCCTATTCCCTATATAGTGCACTACTTTAGTAAAAACTAGTGCAGCACGTTTGACCAGGGCCCAAAAGGAGTGCAGTTTGTGATGCAGCCTCTGTGTTGCTGTAACTGAACATAATGTACGAGACACCACAGTGCTAATTAATGGACAGCACAGTGCTAATTAATGGACAGCACAGTGCTAATGAAAGGACAGCACAGTGCTAATGAAAGGACAGCACAGTGCTAATGAAAGGACAGCACAGTGCTAATGAAAGGACAGTACAGTGCTAATGAAAGGACAGCACAGTGCTAATGAAAGGACAGCACAGTGCTAATGAAAGGACAGCACAGTGCTAATGAAAGGACAGCACAGTGCTAATGAAAGGACAGCACAGTGCTAATTAATGGACAGCACAGTGCTAATGAAAGGACAGCACAGTGCTAATGAAAGGACAGCACAGTGCTAATGAAAGGACAGCACAGTGCTAATGAAAGGACAGTACAGTGCTAATGAAAGGACAGCACAGTGCTAATGAAAGGACAGCACAGTGCTAATGAAAGGACAGCACAGTGCTAATGAAAGGACAGCACAGTGCTAATGAAAGGACAGCACAGTGCTAATGAAAGGACAGCACAGTGCTAATGAAAGGACAGCACAGTGCTAATGAAAGGACAGCACAGTGCTAATGAAAGGACAGCACAGTGCTAATGAAAGGACAGCACAGTGCTAATTAATGGACAGCACAGTGCTAATGAAAGGACAGTACAGTGCTAATTAATGGACAGCACAGTGCTAATGAAAGGACAGCACAGTGCTAATTAATGGACAGCACAGTACAGGCATCATCTGAGAGTAGGGTAGAGCCAGACTGTGTGTGTGTGTTTCCCAGTCCAGCCTGTGCTAACATCAGAGAGCATCAATCTGCTGCAGCTGCAATCTGTTCTGAGCCCCCTGACTCGGCCTGTCCCTGTCTACCCTCCCTCTCATCCTACCCTCTCCCCCATCCTCACCCCACCCTCTAACAAACGGCTCATCCCAAAATCATGGGCATTAATATGGAGTTGCCCCCCCCCCTTTGCTGCTATAACAGCCTCCACTCTTCTGGGAAGGCTTTCCACTAGATGTTGGAACATTGCTGTTGGGACTTGCTTCCATTCAGCTACAAGAGCATTAGTGAGGTCGGGCACTGATGTTGGGCGATTAGGCCTGGCTTGCAGTCGGCATTCCAATTGATCCCAAAGGTGTTCGATGGGGTTAAGGTCAGGGCTCTGTGCAGGCCAGTCAAGTTCTTCCACACCGATCTCGACAAACCATTTCTGCTGAAACAGGAAATGGGGCTTCCCCAAACGGTTGCCAAAAAGTTGTAAGCACTGAATCATAACAGTGGCGCCAAAGAAGATGCCAGCCGTTTTACAACCCTTTAACCAATTGTATTATTATGTGTGTTTTTTCGCGTTATTTGTAATTTATTTTTAAAGATCAGTCGTGAAGAGGGCACGACAAAGCCTATTCCCACCCAGGAGACTGAAAAGATTTGGCATGGGTCCTCAGATCCTCAAAAAGTTATACAGCTGCACCATCGAGAGCATGCTACAGATAGTAGTGCGTACGGCCCAGTAGATCACTGGGGCCAAGCTTCCTGCCATCCAGGACCTCTATACCAGGCGGTGTCAGAGGAAGGCCCTAAAAATTGACTCCAGCCACCCTAGTCATAGACTGTTCTCTCTGCCTACCACATGGCAAGCGGTACCGGAGCGCCAAGTCTAGGTCCAAAAGGCTTCTCAACAGTTTCTACCCCCAAGCCATAAGACTCCTAAACAGCTAATCATGGCTACCCGGACTATTTGCATTTGATCATCTAGAATGTCATTGTATGCTGTATCGTTAAGATTTCCCTTCACTACGACTAAGGGGCCTAGCCCAAAACATGAAACATAGCCCCAGACCATTATTCCTCCTCCACCAAACGTTACAGTTGGCACTATGCATTGGGGCAGGTAGCGTTCTCCTGGCATCTGCCAAACCCAGATTTGTCTGTCGAACTGCCAGATGGTGAAGCGTTATTCATCACTCCACAGAACACGTTTCCACTGCTCCAGAGTCCAATGGCGGCGAGCTTTACACCACTCCAGCTTGTGTGTACCACGTTGCGGCTGAGCCGTTGTTGCTCGTAGACGTTTCCACTTCACAATAACATCACTTACAGTTGACCGGGGCAGCTCTAGCAGGGCAGAAATTTGACGAAAATACTTATTGGAAAGGTGGCGTTCTATGACGGTTGCCACGTTGAAAGTCACTGAGCTCTTCAGTAAGGCTATTCTACTGCCAACGTTTGTCTATGGAGATGTCATGGCTGTGTGCTCAATTTGATACACCTGTCAGCAACAGGTGTGGCTGAAATAGCCAAATCCACTAATTTGAAGGGGTGTCCACATACATTTGTATATATAGTGTTTTTATGAAGAGATATTGTCACGAATGAGAGGAAAAGGGTTCTCCCGATTCCACGTCCAATGCCAGCGCAAAATCAAATATTGGAAAACAACATAGGCTACAGAAAGACAAAGGACTGAAATAGCAGAATATAATTTGAACTGCAAATATATTGGGGATGCAGGGAGACTAGGATGGAGGTATAATGTTCCCCTGTACCTTTAGATCAGGGTATAATGTGGAGGTCTAATGTTCCCCTGAACCTTTAGATCAAGGTATAATGTGGTCTAATGTTCCCCTGTACCTTTAGATCAGGGTATAATGTGGTCTAATGTTCCCCTGTACCTTTAGATCAAGGTATAATGTGGAGGTCTAATGTTCCCCTGAACCTTTATATCAAGGTATAATGTGGAGGTCTAATGTTCCCCTGTACCTTTAGATCAAGGTATAATGTGGAGGTCTAATGTTCCCCTGAACCTTTATATCAAGGTATAATGTGGAGGTCTAATGTTCCCCTGTACCTTTAGATCAGGGTATAATGTGGTCTAATGTTCCCCTGTACCTTTAGATCAAGGTATAATGTGGAGGTCTAATGTTCCCCTGTACCTTTAGATCAAGGTATAATGTGGAGGTATAATGTTCCCCTGTACCTTTAGATCAGGGTATAATGTGGAGGTCTAATGTTCCCCTGAACCTTTAGATCAGGGTATAATGTGGTCTAATGTTCCCCTGAACCTTTAGATCAGGGTATAATGTGGTATAATGTTCCCCTGAACCTTTAGATCAAGGTATAATGTGGAGGTCTAATGTTCCCCTGAACCTTTATATCAAGGTATAATGTGGAGGTATAATGTTCCCCTGTACCTTTAGATCAAGGTATAATGTGGAGGTCTAATGTTCCCCTGAACCTTTATATCAAGGTATAATGTGGAGGTCTAATGTTCCCCTGTACCTTTAGATCAGGGTATAATGTGGTCTAATGTTCCCCTGTACCTTTAGATCAAGGTATAATGTGGAGGTCTAATGTTCCCCTGTACCTTTAGATCAAGGTATAATGTGGAGGTATAATGTTCCCCTGTACCTTTAGATCAGGGTATAATGTGTAGGTCTAATGTTCCCCTGAACCTTTAGATCAGGGTATAATGTGGTCTAATGTTCCCCTGAACCTTTAGATCAGGGTATAATGTGGTATAATGTTCCCCTGAACCTTTCGATCAGGGTATAATGTGGAGGTATAATGTTCCCCTGAACCTTTAGATCAAGGTATAATGTGGTCTAATGTTCCCCTGAACCTTTAGATCAGGGTATAATGTGGTCTAATGTTCCCCTGAACCTTTAGATCAGGGTATAATGTGGTATAATGTTCCCCTGAACCTTTAGATCAGGGTATAATGTGGTATAATGTTCCCCTGTACCTTTAGATCAGGGTATAATGTGGAGGTCTAATGTTCCCCTGAACCTTTATATCTAGTAAGAGTGAACAGTGGGCTGGTGGTGAAGTCTAATCCAGTTGCTATATCAGATAAGAACATAATCCAGTGGTAATTAGAACAACCCTGTCCAGACGTGTTTGGATAATGCCATTCGGAGAAGACATGTGTTTGTGTGTTAACAGATGTGAGTAACATCCAGTTTAAAGAAGCCCTGACTGGAGGTGACATCTGGAGCGATGTTAAAACCAACACGCACTGTTAGTGCTCATTCACACTAACAGGTGGTATTAACACGTATTTAAAGAGTCAACACACAAATTAATGAGTGGTGTTGTCGCAAGTTTTAGTGGACTATTCATGCTCTAAATCAGTTCCTATAACATTGCAGTTCATCACAGATGAATACTATGCCTTAGAGAACAGATCGAAATAAAGAAGCTTGTTGTTTGCCAGCAACACACTTAGCAAAAAGACGTGCTGAAGACAGACGTCAACTGATTGTGGTTTTTTACAATGCTCCAAACCTATTTCAGCAAAATGATCTATTCTCTCAGGTGTGAGCATTTTACCACAGAAAATACATCTTCTGCGTTGCTCTTCATCATCTGTCCCTGGCGGTCCTGTTAGAAAATAACGTTGTTTTAAACAGGCTTTCCAGAGACAGCCTGTCTGAGGGTTTGGGTCATAAGGATTGGTCATTAACCGTGCGTGAGTGCGTGCGCACGTGTGTGCTTGTGTGTGTGGATTCGTGCGTGTGTGGCTGTGTATGTGTCATGACATATTGTTGTATTTTTGACTTTATGTTTTGTTTTACCCCATGTGTGTTGTTGTTTTTATCGCACTGCTTTGCTTTATCTTGGCCAGGTCGCAGTTGTAAATGAGAACTTGTTCTCAACTGGCCAACCTGGTTAAAGAAACGTGAAAAAAATTAAATTAAATTAAGTGAGTGGCAATGGGCCATGACAGGCTGCTCTGCTCTGGCACCGGGCCCATGGACTTCTGGATCACCATTATCTCCTAATGGAGGGGGACTCTGTTGTGTAGAAACACCCTAACCTGATGGAGGGTGACTCTGTTGTGAAGAAACACCCTTCTGAAGTGTGATGAGGAGAGGGAAAGAGGTTACTGCACATAGACATGAAGATACACAACTTCACGAAGTGGAATTCTTTTTTAGATGAGGAGAGATAAGTAGGGTTGGCACCCTTTCACATGAACACATACACAGGAGAGATAAGTAGGGTTGGCACCCTTTCACATGAACACATACACAGGAGAGATAAGTAGGGTTGGCACCCTTTCACATGAACACATACAGAGGAGAGATAACGAGGGTTGGCACCCTTTCACATGAACACATACACAGGAGAGATAACGAGGGTTGGCACCCTTTCACATTAACACATACACAGGAGAGATAAGGAGGGTTGGCACCCTTTCACATGAACACATACACAGGAGAGATAAGGTGTGGACTTGTGTCTGAATGAGGCATGACCCATCCTCCATAGGACCCACTGATGGACCCATCCTCCCTAGGACCCACTGATGGACCCATCCTCCATAGGACCCACTGATGGACCCATCCTCCATAGGACCCACTGATGGACCCATCCTCCCTAGGACCCACTGATGGACCCACCCTCCATAGGACCCACTGATGGACCCATCCTCCATAGGACCCACTGATGGACCCATCCTCCATAGGACCCACTGATGGACCCACCCTCCATAGGACCCACTGATGGACCCATCCTCCATAGGACCCACTGATGGACCCATCCTCCATAGGACCCACTGATGGACCCATCCTCCGTAGGACCCACTGATGGACCCACCCTCCATAGGACCCACTGATGGACCCATCCTCCATAGGACCCACTGATGGACCCATCCTCCATAGGACCCACTGATGGACCCATCCTCCATAGGACCCACTGATGGACCCACCCTCCATAGGACCCACTGATGGACCCACCCTCCATAGGACCCACTGATGGACCCATCCTCCATAGGACCCACTGATGGACCCATCCTCCATAGGACCCACTGATGGACCCATCCTCCATAGGACCCACTGATGGATCCATCCTCCGTAGGACCCACTGGAACAATCATACCACTGACAGCTACAGTAGCAGGAGTATCTGTATTAAAGCCTTGATACAAGAAAGGAGCCAGAGAAACGACACCTACCTACCGCTATCTGCATCCATTAGAGAAAGATGGGGGTGAGCGGGGGAAGAAACAGAAAGAGAGTCAGGTGTGTGTCTGTGAGATTGTGTCTGCGTGCATGTGTGAGTGTGTGTGTGTGTGTGTGTGTGTGTGTGTGTGTGTGTGTGTGTGTGTGTGTGTGTGTGTGTGTGTGTGTGTGTGTGTGTGTGTGTGTGTTTGAGAGAACGAGAGAGGAGAGCAGAGAGAAATGAATTCATCACCTACACCAACAGTAATCAGAGTAAATGTCAGCCCAGCCAGACACTTCTGCAACTTAACTCCTTATTGATTTCATTTCCTGCCAGAAGGATGCCTGTCCAGATGACTTCCTGATTGAAGTGACCGTGTTTGTCATGGCAACGATCGGCCTGCCTTCACTGATGGAGGAGTAATTCACTGGAGGCAAGATTGTCTAGGAAAACGAATATTTAGCTATAACCTGTATCTGTTACCAGCACCTTGACACACATTCTAACTGTTACAGTCGGCTCAGTGTTCAGACAGCATTCCCACTTCCTTCCCTACAGTGAGGGAAAAAAGTATTTGCCCCCTGCTGATTTTGTATGTTTGCCCACTGACAAAGACATGATCAGTCTATAATTTTCATGGTAGGTTTATTTGAACAGTGAGAGACAGAATAACAACAAAGAAATCCAGAAAAACGCATGGCAAAAATGTTATAAATTGATTTGCATTTTAATGAGGGAAATAAGTCCTCTGCAAAACATGACTTGGTGGCAAAACCATTGTTGGCAATCACAGAGGTCAGACGTTTCTTGTAGTTGGCCACCAGGTTTGCACACATCTCAGGAGGGATTTTGTCCCACTCCTCTTTGCAGATCTTCTCCAAGTCATTAAGGTTTCAAGGCTGACGTTTGGCAACTCGACCCTTCAGCTCCCTCCACAGATTTTCTATGAGATTAAGGTCTGGAGACTGGCTAGGCCACCCCAGGACCTTAATGTGCTTCTTCTTGAGCCACTCCTTTGTTGCCTTGGCCGTGTGTTTTGGGTCATTTTCATGCTGGAATACCCATCCACGACCCGTTTTCAATGCCCTGGCTGAGGGAAGGAGGTTCTCACCGAAGATTTGACGGTATATGGCCCCGTTCATCTTCCCTTTGATGCAGTGAAGTTGTCCTGTCCCCTTAAAAGAAAAACACCCCCAAAGCATAATGTTTCCACCTCCATGTTTGACGGTGGGGATGGTGTTCTTGGGGTCATAGGCAGCATTCCTCCTCCTCCAAACACGGCGAGTTGAGTTGATGCCAAAGAGCTCCATTTTGGTCTCATCTGACCACAACACTTTCACCCAGTTCTCCTCTGAATCATTCAGATGTTCATTGGTAAACTTCAGACGGGCCTGTATATGTGCTTTCTTGAGCAGGGGGAAATTGCGGGCGCTGCAGGATTTCAGTCCTTCACGGCGTAGGTGTGTTACCAATTGTTTTCTTGGTGACTCTGGTCCCAGCTGCCTTGAGATCATTGACAAGATCCTCCCGTGTAGTTCTGGGCTGATTCCTCACTGTTCTCATGATCATTGCAACTCCACGAGATAAGATCTTGCATGGAGCCCCAGGCCGAGGGAGATTGACAGGTCTTTTGTGTTTCTTCCATTTGCAAATAATCTCACCAACTGTTGTCATCTTCTCACCAAGCTGCTTGGCAATGGTCTTGTAGCCCATTCCAGCCTTGTGTAGGTCTACAATCTTTTCCCTGACATCCTTGGAGAGCTCTTTGGTCTTGGCCATGGTGGAGAGTTTGGAATCTGATTGATTGATTGCTTCTGTGGACAGGTGTCTTTATACAGGTAACAAGCTGAGATTAGGAGCACTCCCTTTAAGAGTGTGCTTCTAATCTCAGCTCGTTACCTGTATAAAAGACACCTGGGAGCCAGAAATCTTTCAGATTGAAAGGGGGTAAAATACTTATTTCCCTCATTAAAATGCAAATCAATTTCTAACATTTTTGACATGCGTTTTTTTCTGGATTTTGTTGTTGTTATTCTGTCTCTCACTGTTCAAATAAACGTACTATTAAAATGATAGACTGATCATTTCTTTGTCAGTGGGCAAACGTTCAAAATCAGCAGGGGATCAAATACCTTTTTCCCTCACTGTCCATCCCTGGCTGTTCATTATTCCTTCTTCCCCATCTGGATGTCTGGTGACCTGAGGGTCAAAGTATAGAGGGATCTTGACCCCTCTTGTCCCCTACTGAGATAAGACACTGGACCATTGACCCTCAGTCTATGGAGGTGTCCAATCCCTACTGAGATAAGACACTGGACCATTGACCCTCAGTCTATTGAGAGGTCTTGACCCTACTGAGATAAGACACTGGACCATTGACCCTCAGTCTATAGAGGGCTCCAGACTCTACACAGCAGCAGTATTAACAGGCATTAATTAGCTACATATTCAATGGTATATTGGGCCCAAGGGCTTAACAAGTAAGTCAACTAGATGTGAGGAAAGGAAGGAAATTAA
>CM062489.1:2247772-2277772 GCA_031479575.1 Coregonus ussuriensis
TCACAGGCCCTCTGTGTTTTATTTCTCCCCAGGGGATGGATTTTTCTGTCAGGGAATGTCACCTGAATGAACGATAAGAGAGAGAGAGAGAGAGAGAGAGAGAGAGAGAGAGAGAGAGAGAGAGAGAGAGAGAGAGAGAGAGAGAGAGAGAGAGAGAGAGAGAGAGAGAGAGAGAGAGAGAGAGAGAGAGAGAGAGAGAGAGAGAGAGAGAGAGAGAGAGAGAGAGAGAGAGAGAGAGAGAGAGAGAGAGAGAGAGAGAGAGAGAGAAGAAGAATAGAAAAACACAGTGAGACAGATAGATAATGATAGAGTGATACGTCTGAGAGATCTATCAGTACCACAGTCATGATTGCCTTTGTATTATTGATGCTGCTTCAATGTTGCAGAATATCTCCTTTATAACAAACAAAAAGACCTCGTTCTGACTAGATGGAATGAACCAGAAGACTGACTGCATGGTTTATCTCTGTACTGGAGATGGAAGATATAATGGATGCATGTAAACCTGATCTGTATCTGGAGGAACGGAAATCTTTCACCATTGGGCTTTTCAATACATAAGAGAGTATTGCAATTTGTTTTACAGTTTGCCTGTCTGTATTAATGTGACTGTGAGAACATATCAGTCTGTATTTTACAACGTGTGTGTGTGTAAGCCATAGCAGCCCTAGCAGACAGAGCAGCTGGCCATCCCTGTGGGAGACATTAGCAGCCCTAGCAGACAGAGTAGCTGGCCATCCCTGTGGGAGACATTAGCAGCCCTAGCAGACGGAGCAGCTGGCCATCCCTGTGGGAGACATTAGCAGCCCTAGCAGACAGAGCAGCTGGCCATCCCTGTGGGAGACATTAGCAGCCCTAGCAGACGGAGCAGCTGGCCATCCCTGTGGGAGACATTAGCAGCCCTAGCAGACAGAGCAGCCATTCATTAGCCGTGAAGATCATTATTTTGTCCTGGAATATCTGTCCCTATCTATTTCTGTCTGTCCCCACCTCAGGGTCAGCCCCGCTCCCCGCTCACACCTGGCCATCGTCTTGCATTACCTTACCTCACTCCTTCAGCCGACACGGTCTAACTCACAGACAGAAAGATAGAGAAAGAGTGAGGGAGGGAGGATGGGATGGATGGAAGGAAGGAGAGAGAGGGAGGGAGGGAGGGAGGGAGGGAGGGAGGGAGGGAGGGAGGGAGGGAGGGAGGATGGGATGGATGGAAGGAAGGAGAGAGAGAAATGGAGGGTAGAAATATGGAGGGAGGGAGGGAGGGAGGGAGGGAGGGAGGGAGGGAATTAGGGCTAATTATCAAAATTCAGAAAAGAGCCTTTAAATACCAACCACATAAAAGTGATGCCCACACATTCCCCCACAAAGCCCTCACCTACAGAGAGATGAACCTGGAGAAGAGTCTCCTTAGACAGCTGGTTCTGGTGCTCTGTTCACAAACGTTTGACCATGAGACATATTTCCCACAGATCACACAGACCCACAAAGAATTCAAAAAACAAATCAAACATTGATAAACTCCCATATCTGTTAGGTGAAATACCGCAGTGTGTAATCACAGCAGCAAGATTTGTGGCCCGTTGCCATGAGAAAAGGGCAACCAGTGGAGCACAAACAACATTGTAAATACCACCAATATTTATCTGTTTATTTATTTTCCCTTTCATACTTCAACTACTTGCACATTGTTACAACACTGTACATAGCCAAAAATATAATATTTGAAATGCCTATTTGTACTTTAAAACTTTTGTAAGTGTAATGTTTACTAATGTTTCCCTTTTCTATTTCCCTTTTGTTTATTGTCTATTCCATTTGCTTTGGCAATATAAACATATGTTTCCCATGCCAATAAAGCTTTGAATTTAATTGAGAGAGAGAGAGAGAGAGAGAGCGAGAGAGCGAGAGAGAGAGAGAGAGAGAGAGAGAGAGAGAGAGAGAGAGAGAGAGAGAGAGAGAGAGAGAGAGAGAGAGAGAGAGAGATTACCAAACATTCCATAAAAAAGCCATCACCTACAGGGATAGATGAACCTGGAGAAGAGACCCCTAAGCAAGCTGGTCCTGGGGCTCTGTTCACAAACACAAACAGACCCCACAGAGCCCCAGGACAACAACAACAACAACAACAACACAATTAGACCCAACCAAATCATGAGAAAACTAAAAGATAATTACTTGACACATTGGAAGGAATTGACAAACAAACAGAGCAAACTAGAATGATATTTGGCCCTAAACAGAGAGTACAAAGTGGCAGAATACCTGACCACTGTGACTGACCCAAACTTAAGGAAAGCTTTGACTATGTACAGACTCAGTGAGCATAGCCTTGCTATTGAGAAAGGCCGCCGTAGGCAGACCTGGCTCTCAACAGAAGACAGGCTATGTGCACACTGCCCACAAAATGAGGTGGAAACTGAGCTGCACTTCCTAACCTCCTGCCAAATGTATGACCATATTAGAGACACATATTTCCTTCAGATTACACAGACCCACAAAGAATTCGAAAACAAACCCAATTTTGATAAACTCCCTTATCTACTGGGTGAAAAACCACAGTGTGCCATCACAGCTGCAATATTTGTGACCTGTTGCCACAAGAAAAGGGCAACCAGTGAAGAACAAACACCATTGTAAATACAACCCATATTTATGTTGATTTATTTTCCCATTTGTACTTTAACTATTTGCACATTGTTACAACACTGTATATATACATAATATGACATTTGAAATGTCTTTATTCTTTTGGAACTTCTGAGTGTAATGTTTACTGTTAATATTTATAGTTTATTTCACTTTTGTTTATTATCTATTTCCCTTGCTTTGGCAATGTTAACACACGTTTCCCATGCCAATACAGACCTTAAATCTATATATCTCTCTGTCTCCTTCATGTCACCTTCTGTCTATCCATACAGTTGCATTCTGAAGTTTACATACACCTTAGCCAAATACATTTAAACTCAGTTTTTCACAATTCTTGACATTTCATCCTAGTAAAAATTCCCTGAGCGTCCTTTCAGGTTATGTTGATATAGGACTTATTTTACTGTGGATATTGATACTTTTGAATCTATTTCCTCCAGCATCTTCACAAGGTCCTTTGCTGTTGTTCTGGGATTGATTTGCACTCTTCGCACCAAAGTACGTTCATCTCTAGGAGACAGAACATGTCTCCTTCCTGAGTGGTATGAAGGCTGCGTGGTCCCATGGTGTTTATACTTGCGTACTATTGTTTGTACAGATGAACATGGTACCTTCAAGCATTTGGAAATTGCTCCCAAGGATGAACCAGACTTGTGGAGGTCCACAATTTTTTATTCTGAGGTCTTGGTTGATTTATTTTGATAAATATGCACTGAGTTTGAAGGTAGGCCTTGAAATACATCCACAGGTACACCTCCAATTGATGTCAATTAGCCTATCAGAATCTTCTAAAGCCATGACATAATTTTCTGGAATTGTCCAAGCTGTTTAAAGGAACAGTCAACTTAGTCAACAAAGTCAATGTATTGGAGTGGCCATCACAAAGCCCTGAATCCAATTCTATAGAAAATGTGTGGGCAGAACTGAAAAAGCATATGCGAGCAAGGAGGCCTACAAACCTGACTCAGTTACACCAGCTTTGTATGGAGGAATGGGCCAAAATTCACCCAACGTATTGTGGGAAGCTTGTGGAAGGCTACTCGAAACGTTTGACCCAAGTTAAACAATTAAAAGGCAATGCTACCAAATACTAATTGAGTGTATGTAAACTTCTGACCCACTGGGAATGTGATGAAAGAAATAAGAGCTTAAATAAATCATTCTCTCTACTATTATTCTGACATTTCACATTCTTAAAATAAAGTGGTGATCGTAACTGACCTAAGACAGGGAATTCTTACTAGGATTAAATGTCAGGAATTGTGAAAAACTGAGTTTAAATGTGTTTGGCTAAGGTGTATGGAAACTTCCGACTTCAGCTGTATACACACGTCTGTTGGGGAACGTCGGGAATATCTCCCTAAGGACTTGGTCCATCCCTCTTCTACTCTGCCAGGAGGAAACAGGAACGGACTCTCCTTATAGATTTTTCCTCCAAACCACCCGCCCAGCTCGCGCCAAACAGTCGTGACCTGGCAGCAATTAAACCTGTGATTGATCAATGAGATGGAGGGAAATTGCCAAATGTATCAGCATCCCTGGCTCCCTGGGTGGAACTGAAATAGAGGGGAGATGGAGAGATGGTAATGAATGAGACGAGAGATGGTAATGAATGAGAGAAGAGATGGTAATGAAAGAGAGGAGAAATGGCGAGATAATAATGAATGAGACGAGAGAAGGTAATGAAAGAGAGGAGAAATGGAGAGATAGTAAAGAATGAGAGGAGAGATGGTAATGAAGGAGAGGAGAGATAGTAATTAATGAGATGAGAGATGGTAATGAAAGAGAGGAGAGAGTAATGAATGAGAGGAGAGATAGTAATGAATGAGAGGATATATAGTAATGAATGAGAGGAGAGGTAGTAATGAATGACAGGAGCAATAGTAATGAATGACATGAGAGATAGTAATGAAAGAGAGGAGAGATAGTAATGAAAGAGAGGAAAGATAGTAATGAATGAGAGGAGAGATGGTAATGAATGGGAGGAGAAATAGTAATTAATGGAGGAGCGATAGTAATGAATGGGAGGAGAGATAGTAATGAAAGAGAGGAGAGATAGTAATGAATGAGAGGAGAGATAGTAATGAAAGAGAGGAGAGATAGTAATGAAAGAGAGCAGATATAGTAATGAATGACAGGAGCGATAGTAATGAATGAGAGGAGAGATGGTAATGAATGAGAGGAGAGATAGTAATGAAAGAGAGGAGCGATAGTAATGAATGACAGGAGAGATAGTAATGAATGACAGGAGAGATAGTAATGAAAGAGAGGAGAGATAGTAATGAATGACAGGAGCGATAGTAATGAAAAACAGTAGAGATAGTAATGAAAGAGAGGAGAGAATAATGAATGAGAGGAGAGATAGTAATGAATGACAGGAGAGTTATTAATGAATGACAGGAGAGATAGTAATGAAAGAGAGGAGAGATAGTAATGAATGAGAGAAGAGATAGTAATGAATGAGAGGAGAGATAGTGATGAAAGAGAGGGGAGATAGTAATGAATGAGAGGAGAGATTGTAATGAAAGAGAGGAGAAAGTAATGAATGAGAGGAGAGATAGAAATGAATGACAGGAGAGATAGTAATGAATGACAGGAGAGATAGTAATGAAAGAGAGGAGAGATAGTAATGAATGAGAGGAGAGATAGTAATGAATGAGAGGAGAGATAGTAATGAATGAGAGGATATATAATAATAAATGAGAGGAGAGATATTAATGAATGAGAGGAGAGATAGTCATGAATGAGAGGAGAGATAGTAATGAAAGAGAGGAGAGATAGTAATGAATGACAGGAGCGATAGTAATGAATGACATGAGAGATAGTAATGAAAGAGAGGAGAATATTGAATGAGAGGAGAGATAGTAATGAATGAGAGGATATATAGTAATGAATGAGAGGAGAGATAGTAATGAATGAGAGGAGAGATAGTGATTAATGACAGGAGCGATAGTAATGAAAGAGAGGAGAGATAGTAATGAATGAGAGGAGAGATAGTAATGAAAGAGAGGAGAGATAGTAATGAATGATAGGAGCGATAGTAATGAATGAGAGGAGAGATGGTAATGAATGAGAGGAGAGATAGTAATGAAAGAGAGGAGAGATAGTAATGAATGACAGGAGCAATAGTAATGAATGAGAGGAGAGATGGTAATGAATGAGAGGAGAGATAGTAATGAAAGAGAGGAGAGATAGTAATGAATGACAGGAGCGATAGTAATGAATGAGAGGAGAGATGGTAATGAATGAGAGGAGAGATAGTAATGAAAGAGAGGAGAGATAGTAATGAATGACAGGAGCGATAGTAATGAATGACAGGAGAGATAGTAATGAATGACAGGAGAGATAGTAATGAAAGAGAGGAGAGATAGTAATGAATGACAGGAGCGATAGTAATGAAAAACAGTAGAGATAGTAATGAAAGAGAGGAGAGAATAATGAATGAGAGGAGAGATAGTAATGAATGACAGGAGAGTTATTAATGAATGACAGGAGAGATAGTAATGAAAGAGAGGAGAGATAGTAATGATTGAGAGAAGAGATAGTAATGAATGAGAGGAGAGATAGTGATGAAAGAGAGGGGAGATAGTAATGAATGAGAGGAGAGATTGTAATGAAAGAGAGGAGAAAGTAATGAATGAGAGGAGAGATAGAAATGAATGACAGGAGAGATAGTAATGAATGACAGGAGAGATAGTAATGAAAGAGAGGAGAGATAGTAATGAATGAGAGGAGAGATAGTAATGAATGAGAGGAGAGATAGTAATGAATGAGAGGATATATAATAATAAATGAGAGGAGAGATATTAATGAATGAGAGGAGAGATAGTCATGAATGAGAGGAGAGATAGTAATGAAAGAGAGGAGAGATAGTAATGAATGACAGGAGCGATAGTAATGAATGACATGAGAGATAGTAATGAAAGAGAGGAGAATATTGAATGAGAGGAGAGATAGTAATGAATGAGAGGATATATAGTAATGAATGAGAGGAGAGATAGTAATGAATGAGAGGAGAGATAGTGATGAATGACAGGAGCGATAGTAATGAAAGAGAGGAGAGATAGTAATGAATGAGAGGAGAGATAGTAATGAAAGAGAGGAGAGATAGTAATGAATGATAGGAGCGATAGTAATGAATGAGAGGAGAGATGGTAATGAATGAGAGGAGAGATAGTAATGAAAGAGAGGAGAGATAGTAATGAAAGAGAGGAGAGATAGTAATGAATGACAGGAGCAATAGTAATGAATGAGAGGAGAGATGGTAATGAATGAGAGGAGAGATAGTAATGAAAGAGAGGAGAGATAGTAATGAATGACAGGAGCGATAGTAATGAATGAGAGGAGAGATGGTAATGAATGAGAGGAGAGATAGTAATGAAAGAGAGGAGAGATAGTAATGAATGACAGGAGCGATAGTAATGAATGAGAGGAGAGATGGTAATGAATGAGAGGAGAGATAGTAATGAAAGAGAGGAGCGATAGTAATGAATGACAGGAGAGATAGTAATGAAAGAGAGGAGATATAGTAATGAATGAGAGGTGAGAGAGTAATGAAAGAGAGGAGAGATAGTAATGAATGAGAGGAGAGATGGTAATGAAAGAGAGGAGAGATAGTGATGAAAGAGAGGGGAGATAGTAATGAATGAGAGGAGAGATAGTGATGAAGGAGAGGGGAGATAGTAATGAATGACAGGAGAGATGGTAATGAAAGAGAGGAGAGAGTAATGAGCAACAATCCACCCAACTACACACGTTAGGTTGTGTTTTCTCTAGCAGGAGGTAAGCTTGGCTTCTCATATGGTGTTGAGTAAAGCTTAAACCATGTATTTAGATCGTAGGTAGGTAGTTTATTTAGGTAGTTATTTAGGTAGTTATTGTAGGTTTCCGTAGGCAATTATTGTAGGTAAGTATTGTTTACGTATTGTTTAAGTATTGTTACGGCGGAGCCCGGCGAAGCACGAGGCTAGCTAGCTAGCGGGTAGCTACTGGTAACGTTTATTGGTAATTATCTGTTTAGTGCAATGGTGGAGAGTGGTTTCCAATGTTAATGTGCTAGCTAATGTGCTAGCTAGCCAACGTTTAATTTTTTGCTGCGTTATGAAAGGAACTAGACACGGACATGAATTATCTGTTTAGTGTGTTAACACACTCTTGGTATGCTAGCTAGCTAGCGGGTAGCTACTGGTAACGTTTATTGGTAATTATCTGTTTAGTGCAACGGTGGAGAGTGGTTTCCAATGTTAATGTGCTAGCTAATGTGCTAGCTAGCCAACATTTAATTTTTGCTGCGTTACGAAAGGAACTAGACACGGACATGAATTATCTGTTTAGTGTGTTAACACACTCTTGGTAGTTTGTTGTAACCAAGTATTGGTGCTAAACTGTGTGTTATTGGATGCTAGCATGCTAGTTAGCTATGGCGTCATAGCTAGGCATCGTGGGCTGTTGTGGGTAGTTACTGTGGGTTGGCATTGTTTTTCGGCGGTGCCGGGGGTAGCACGAAGCTAGCTAGCTAGCCGTTCTTCAAACAAGGTCAACACAGTGGCCATTGCTAGCTAGCCAACAGACACGGACACTAATTATCTGCTTAGTGTGTTAACACACTATTGGTGGTTTGTTGTGACCAAGTGTTGGTGCTAAACTGTGTGTTTTTGGATGCTAGCATGCTAGTTAGCTATGGTGTCATAGTTAGCTAGCTGAATAAAGTGGGTTGAGTCTATTCCTTTAAACATTGAACCGCTGTGGTTCACAACAATTCTGATTTCTAAAGGTGGAAGTTGGTAGAGTTTTTGTTCGGGTGGTTCAGTGAAACAATTATAGTTTCTGAGGTAGAAGTTTTTGGTGAGGTAGGCCCTGCTCTCTACTCTCCCAGATGTTTAGTTCATTTCATTCCGATCTCCTCTGCATTATTGTAGCCATTTGCTACAGCCTGTCAACTATGCCTCTGCCTATCCCTGTTCTCTCCTCTCTGCACAGGCTACACAAACGCCCCACACCGCGTGGCTGCTGCCTCTCTAACCTGGTGGTCCCTGCACGCACCCCACAACTGGAGTTCCAGGTCTCAGGCAGCCTCTGGAACTGCCGTTCTGCTGCCAACAAAGCTGACTTCATCCCAGCCTATGCTAATCTCCAGTCCCTCGACTTCCTGGCGCTGACGGAAACATGGATTACCACTGAAAACACTGCTACTCCTACTGCTCTCTCCTCGTCTGACCATGTGTTCTCGCATACCCCGAGAGCATCTGGTCAGAGGGGTGGTGGCACAGGAATCCTCATCTCTCCCAAGTGGACATTCTCAATTTTTCCCCTAACCCATCTGTCTATCTCCTCATTGAATTCCATGCTGTCACAGTCACTAGCCCATTTAAGCTTAATATCCTTGTCATCTATCGCCCTCCAGGTTCCCTTGGAGAGTTCATCAATGAGCTTGACGCCTTGATAAGTTCCTTTCCTGAGGATGGCTCACCCCTCACAGTTTTGGGGGATTTCAACCTCCCTATGTCCACATTTGACTCATTTCCCTCTGCCTCCTTCTTTCCACTCCTCTCCTCTTTTGACCTCACCCTCTCACCGTCCCCCCCTACTCACAAGGCAGGCAATACGCTTGACCTCATCTTTACTAGATGCTGCTCTTCTACTAATCTCTCTGCAACTCCCCTCCATGTCTCCGACCACTACTTTGTTTCCTTTTCTCTCTCGCTCTCCTCCCACACTACTCACTCTGCCCCTACACAGATGGTAATGCGCCGCCGCAACCTTCGCTCTCTCTCTCCCACTACTCTCTCCTCTTCCATCCTATCATCTCTTCCCTCTGCTCAATCCTTCTCCCTCCAATCTCCTGATTCTGCCTCCTCAACCCTCCTCTCCTCCCTTTCTGCATCCTTTGACTCTCTGTGTCCCCTATCCTCCCGGCCGGCTCGGTCCTCCCCTCCAGCTCCGTGGCTTGATGACTCATTGCGAGCTCACAGAACAGAGCTCCGGGCAGCGGAGCGGAAATGGAAGAAAACTAAACTCCCTGCCGACCTGGCATCTTTTCACTCCCTCCTCTCTACATTTTCTTCATCTGTTTCTGCTGCTAAGGCCACTTTCTACCACTCTAAATTCCAAGCATCTGCCTCTAACCCTAGGAAGCTCTTTGCCACATTTTCCTCCCTGCTGAATCCCCCCCACCCCCCCCACACTTTGAAAAGAAGGTTGACGACATTCGATCCTTGTTTGTTAAGTCTAATGACACTGCTGGTCCTACTCACACTGCCCTACCCTATGCTTTGACTTCTTTCTCCCCTCTCTCTCCAGATAAAATCCTGCGACTTGTGACTGCTGGCCGCCCAACAACCTGCCCGCTTGACCCCATGAAAGAGAGGAGAGATAATAATGAATGACAGGAGCGATAGTAATGAATGAGAAGAGAGATGGTAATGAATGGGGGGAGAGATAGTAATGAACGAGAAGAGCAATAGTAAAGAATCAGAGGAGAGATAGTAATGAAAGAGAGGAGAGATAGTAATGAATGAGAGGAGAGATAGTAAAGAAAAACAGGAGAGATAGTAATGAAAGAGAGGAGCTATAGTAATGAATGACAGGAGCGACAGTAATGAAAGAGAGGAGAGATAGTAATGAATGAGAGGAGAGATAGTAATGAAAGAGAGGAGAGATAGTAAAGAATGACAGGAGCGATAGTAATGAATGAGAAGAGAGATGGTAATGAATGAGAGGAGAGATAGTAATGAAAGAGAGGAGAGATAGTAATGAAAGACAGGAGTGATAGTAATGAATGAGAGGGAGATAGTAATGAATGACAGGAGTGATAGTAATGAATGAGAGGAGAGATGTTAATGAATGAGAGGATAGATAGTAATGAAAGAGAGGAGTGATAGTAATGAATGAGAGGAGAGATAGTAATGAAAGAGAGGAGCGATAGTAATGAATGACAGGATAGATAGTGATGAATGAGAGGAGAGATGGTCATGAAAGAGAGGAGAGATAGTAATGAAAGAGAGGTGTGATAGTAATGAATGAGAGGAGAGATAGTAATGAAAGAGAGGAGCGATAGTAATGAATGGGAGGATAGATAGTAATGAATGAGATTAGAGATAGTGATGAAAGAGAGTAGAGATAGTAATGAATGACAAGAGAGATAGTAATGAAAGAGAGGAGAGAGCAATGAATGAGAGGAGAGATAGTATTGAATGACAGGAGAGATAGTAATGAAAGAGAGGAGAGAAAGTAATGAATGAGAGGCAAGATAGTAATGAATGAGAGGAGAGATAATAATAAAAGAAAGGAGAGATAGTAATGAATGACAGGAGAGATAGTAATGAAAGAGAGGAGAGAGCAATGAATGAGAGGAGAGATAGAAATGAATCAGAGGAGATATAGTAATGAATGAGAGGAGAGATAGTAATGAAAGAGAGGAGAGATAGTAATGAATGACAGGAGAGATAGTAATGAAAGACAGGAGCGATAGTAATGAAAGAGAGGAGAGATAGTAATGAAAGAGAGGAGAGATAGTAATGAAAGAGAGGAGAGATGGTAATGAATGACAGTAGCGATAGTAATGAATGAGAGGAGAGATGGTAATGAATGAGAGGAGAGATGGTAATGAAAGAGAGGAGAGATAGTAATGAATGACAGGAGCGATAGTAATGAATGAGAGGAGAGATGGTAATGAATGAGAGGAGAGATAGTAATGAAAGAGAGGAGCGATAGTAATGAATGACAGGATAGATAGTAATGAATGAGAGGAGAGATGGTCATGAAAGAGAGGAGAGATAGTAATGAAAGAGAGGTGTGATAGTAATGAATGAGAGGAGAGATAGTAATGAAAGAGAGGAGCGATAGTAATGAATGGGAGGATAGATAGTAATGAATGAGATTAGAGATAGTGATGAAAGAGAGTAGAGATAGTAATGAATGACAGGAGAGATAGTAATGAAAGAGAGGAGAGAGCAATGAATGAGAGGAGAGATGGTATTGAATGACAGGAGAGATAGTAATGAAAGAGAGGAGAGATAGTAATGAATGAGAGGCAAGATAGTAATGAATGAGAGGAGAGATAATAATAAAAGAGAGGATAGATAGTAATGAATGACAGGAGAGATAGTAATGAAAGAGAGGAGAGAGCAATGAATGAGAGGAGAGATAGTATTGAATGACAGGAGAGATAGTAATGAATGACAGGAGAGATAGTAATGAATGACATGAGAGATAGTAATGAAAGAGAGGAGAGATAGTAATGAAAGAGAGGAGAGATAGTAATGAATGTCAGGAGAGATAGTAACGAATGAGATGATAGATATTAATGAAAGAGAGGAGAGATAGTAATGAATCAGAGGAGAGATAGTAATGAATGAGAGGAGAGATAGTAATGAATGAGAGGAGAGATAGTAATGAATGTCAGGAGAGATAGTAACGAATGAGAGGATAGATAGTAATGAAAGAGAGGAGAGATAGTAATGAAAGAGAGGAGTGATAGTAATGAATGGGAGGAGAGATAGTAATGAATGAGAGGAGAGATAGTAATGAATGAGAGGATATATAATAATAAATAAGAGGAGAGATAGAAATGAATCAGAGGAGATATAGTACTGAATGAGAGGAGAGATAGTAATGAAAGAGAGGAGAGATAGTAATGAATGACAGGAGAGATAGTAATGAAAGACAGGAGCGATAGTAATGAAAGAGAGGAGAGATAGTAATGAAAGAGAGGAGAGATAGTAATGAAAGAGAGGAGAGATGGTAATGAATGACAGTAGCGATAGTAATGAATGAGAGGAGAGATGGTAATGAATGAGAGGAGAGATGGTAATGAAAGAGAGGAGAGATAGTAATGAATGACAGGAGCGATAGTAATGAATGAGAGGAGAGATGGTAATGAATGAGAGGAGAGATAGTAATGAAAGAGAGGAGAGAGAGTAATGAATGACAGGAGTGATAGTACTGAATGAGAGGAGAGATAGTAATGAATGAGAGGAGAGATAGTAATGAAAGAGAGGAGAGATAGTAATGAATGAGAGGAGAGATGGTAATGAATGAGAGGAGAGATAGTAATGAAAGAGAGGTCTGATAGTAATGAATGAGAGGAGAGATAGTAATGAAAGAGAGGAGCGATAGTAATGAATGGGAGGATAGATAGTAATGAATGAGATTAGAGATAGTGATGAAAGAGAGTAGAGATAGTAATGAATGACAGGAGAGATAGTAATGAAAGAGAGGAGAGAGCAATGAATGAGAGGAGAGATAGTATTGAATGACAGGAGAGATAGTAATGAAAGAGAGGAGAGATAGTAATGAATGAGAGCCAAGATAGTAATGAATGAGAGGAGAGATAGTAATGAAAGAGAGGAGAGATAGTAATGAAAGAGAGGAGAGATAGTAATTAATGACAGGAGAGATAGTAATGAAAGAGAGGAGAGATAGTAATGAATGTCAGGAGAGATAGTAATGAAAGAGAGGAGCGATAGTAAATATTGAGAGGAGAGATAGTAATGAAAGAGAGGAGAGATAGTAATGAATGACAGGAGAGATAGTAATGAAAGAGATGAGAGATAGTAATGAAAGAGAGGAGAGATAGTAATGAAAGAGAGGAGTGATAGTAATGAATGAGAGGATAGGTAGTATTGAAAGAGAGGAGAGATAGTAATGAAAGAGAGGAGAGATAGTAATGAAAGAGAGGAGATATAGTAATGAATGGGAGGAGAGATAGTAATGAATGAGAGGAGAGATAGTAATGAAAGAGAGGAGAGATAGTAATGAAAGAGAGGAGAGATAGTAATGAATGAGAGGAGATATAGTAATGAAAGAGAGGAGTGATAGTAATGAATGAGAGGAGAGATAGTATTGAAAGAGAGGAGAGATAGTAATGAAAGAGAGGAGAGATAGTAATGAAAGAGAGGAGAGATGGTAATGAATGAGAGGAGAGATAGTAATGAAAGAGAGGAGAGATAGTAATAAATGACAGGAGAGATTGTAATGAATGACAGGAGAGATAGTAATGAATGAGAGGAGAGATAGTAATGAAAGAGAGGAGAGATAGTAATGAAAGAGAGGAGTGATAGTAATGAATGAGAGGAGAGATAGTATTGACAGAGAGGAGATATAGTAATGAATCAGAGGAGAGATAGTAATGAATGAGAGGAGAGATAGTAATGAAAGAGAGGAGAGATAGTAATGAAAGAGAGGAGTGATAGTAATGAATGAGAGGAGAGATAGTATTGAAAGAGAGGAGAGATAGTAATGAATCAGAGGAGAGATAGTAATGAATGAGAGGAGAGATAGTAATGAATGAGAGGAGAGATAGTAATGAATCAGAGGAGAGATAGTAATGAATGAGAGGAGAGATAGTAATGAATGAGAGGAGAGATAGTAATGAAAGAGAGGAGAGATAGAGATTTAATGTATGTGTCTGTCTTTCTCCCTCCCATCTCTGTCATAGATCCGTGTCATTCATCATTGCTTGGAGCCATCACTAACGTTAACCGTTAACAACGATTGCCGTTACTTAAAACCCTTCCAGCGAGAAACAGAACCTTGATACCCTGGTTTGTTAATCATTGTGGGTCTACATAGTGTGTTAGGGGAGGGACTCAGGTTGAATGAAACCCCTATGGAGGGTTGAAGGCTGCCTGAAAGGCAACAGGCCAAGGATATGTGCCAAAAGGCACCATAATCCCTACACTGTGCACTACCCTATTGACACTGGCCAAATGTAGAAGACTCCATAGGGAATAGGGTGCCATTTGGGACAATTTCAATTCAAAGGGCTTTATTGGCATAGGAAACTATGTTAACAAAGCAAGTGAAATAGATAATAAACAAAAGTGAAATAAACTATAAATATTAACAGTAAACATTACACTCAGAAGTTCCAAAAGAATAAAGACATTTCAAATGTCATATTATGTCTATATACAGTGTTGTAACAATGTGCACATAATTAAAGTACAAATGGGAAAATAAATAAACATAAATATGGGTTGTATTTACAATGGTGTTTGTTCTTCACTGGTTGCCCTTTTCTTGTGGCAACAGGTCACAAATCTTGCTGCTGTGATGGCACACTGTTATTTCACCCAGTAGAAATGGGAGTTTATCAAAATTGGGTTTGTTTTCGAATTCTTTGTGGATCTCTCTCTCTCTCTCTCTCTCTCTCTCTCTCTCTCTCTCTCTCTCTCTCTCTCTCTCTCTCTCTCTCTCTCTCTCTCTCTCTCTCTCTCTCTCTCTCTCTCAAATCAAATTGTATTTGCCACATGCGCCGAATACAATACAGTGAAATACTTACTTACAAGCCCTTAACCAACAATGCAGTTCAAGAAATAGAGTTAAGAAATATTTACTAAATCAACTAAAGTAAAAAATTAAATTAAAGTAACATATTAAATAACAAGGCTATATACAGGGGGTACCGGTACCGAGTCAATGTGCGGCGGTACAGGTTAGTCCAGGTAATAACAAGGCTATATATTTTTTTATTTTTTTTATTTCACCTTTATTTAACCAGGTAAACCAGTTGAGAACAAGTTCTCATTTACAACTGCGACCTGGCCAAGATAAAGCAAAGCAGTGCGATAAAAACAACAACACAGAGTTACATATGGGGTAAAACAAAACAAAAATCAAAAAAAATACAACAGAAATACAATTAATATACAGTGTGCAAATTTAGCAAGTTATGGAGGTAAGGCAATAAAATAGGCTATAGTGCAAAATAATTACAATGTAGTATTAACACTGGAATGATGTGCAAGAGATGATGTGCAAATAGAGATACTGGGGTAGAGATGAGCAAAATAAATAACAATATAGGGATGAGGTAGTTGGGTGGGCTAATTTCAGATGGGCTGTGTACAGGTGCAGTGATCGGTAAGGTGCTCTGACAACTGATGCTTAAAGTTAGTGAGGGAGATAAGTGTCTCCAGCTTCAGAGATTTTTGCAATTTGTTCCAGTCATTGGCAGCAGAGAACTGGAAGGAATTGCGGCCAAAGGAGGTGTTGGCTTTGGGGATGACCAGTGAGATATACCCGCTGGAGCGCAGACTACGGGTGGGTGTTGCTATGGTGACCAATGAGCTAAGATAAGGCGGGGATTTGCCTAGCAGTGATTTATAGATGGCCTGGAGCCAGTGGGTTTGGCGACGAATATGTAGTGAGGACCAGCCAACAAGAGCGTACAGGTCACAGTGGTGGGTATTATATGGGGCTTTGGAGACAAAACGGATGGCACTGTGATAGACAACATCCAATTTGCTGAGTAGAGTGTTGGAGGCTATTTTGTAAATGACATCGCCGAAGTCAAGGATCGGTAGGATAGTCAGTTTTACGAGGGCATGTTTGGCAGCATGAGTGAAGGAGGCTTTGTTGCGAAATAGGAAACCGATTCTAGATTTAACTTTGGATTGGATATTCTTAATGTGAGTCTGGAAGGAGAGTTTACAGTCTAACCAGACACCTAGATATTTGTAGTTGTCCACGTACTCTAGGTCAGACCCGTCTAGAGTAGTGATTCTAGTCGGGTGGGCGGGTGCAAGCAGCGTTCGGTTGAAGAGCATGCATTTTGTTTTACTAGTGTTTAAGAGCAGTTGGAGGCTACTGAAGGAGTGTTGTATGGAATTGAAGCTCGTTTGGAGGTTTGTTAACACAGTGTCCAATATACAGGGGGTACCGGTACCGAGTCAATGTGCGGCGGTACAGGTTAGTCAAAGTAATTGGTACATATACAGTACCAGTCAAAGGTTTGGACACACCTACTCATTCAAGGGTGTGTCCAAACTATTTTCTACATTGCATAATAATAGTGAAGACATCACAACTATGAAATAACACATATTGAATCATGTAGTAACCAAATAAGTATATTTTACATTTTTAAATTCTTGATTCTAGACTTGGTGCTCCGGTACCGCTTGCCGTGCGGTAGCGGAGAGAACAGTCTATGACTTGGGTGACTGGAGTCTTTGACACGTTTTTGGCCTTCCTCTGACACCGCCTGGTATAGAGGTCCTGGATGGCAGGAAGCTTGGCCCCAGTGATGTACTGGGCCGTACGCACCACCCTCTGTAGGGCCTTACGTTTTGATGCCGAGCAATTTCCATACCAGGTGGTGATGCAACCGGTCAGGATGCTCTCGATGGTGCAGCTGTAGAACTTGTTGAGGATCTGGGGACCCATGCCAAATCTTTTCTGTCTCCTGAGGGGGAATAGGCGTTCTCGTGCCCTCTTCACGACTGTCTTGGTGTGTTTGGACCATGTTAGTTTGTTGGTGATGTGGACACCAAGGAACTTGAAGCTCTCAACCTGCTCCACTACAGCCCTGTCGATGAGAATGGGGGTGTGCTGGGCCCTCCTTTTCCTGAGTGTGGGTGTGTGTGTGTTTGTGTGTGTGTGTCTGTGTGTGTGTGTGTGTGTGTGTGTGTGTGTGTGTGTGTGTGTGTGTGTGTGTGTGTGCGTGCGTGCGTGCGTGCATGCGTGTTTGTGTGTTTGTGTGTGTGTGTGTGTGTGTGTGTGTGCGTGCGTGCGTGAGTGCGTGTGTGTGTGTGTGTGTGTGTGTGTGTGTGTGTGTGCGTGCGTGCGTGCGTGCGTGCGTGCGTGCGTGCGTGCGTGCGTGTGTGTGTGTGTGTGTGTGTGTGTGTGTGTGTGTGCGTGTGTGTGTGTGCGTGCGTGTGTGTGTGCGAAAGAAAGAGTGTTTGTGTGGAAGATATAGCACAACATCTGGGAACACTGTCAAAGTAACATAACTATATCAGGAAGATTAATTTCCTTCTCACTTTGAGAAACACCATGAGCTCAGAACGATCCATTAATCACACAACATACAACTACTTTCCTCAAACAAAGGCTGTTTTCACCATCTGCCAGATAGCTAGTTAATAGAGATAGTGAAGAAATACTCTGTCAAAACTAGATATTAAACGGGCAATCTGCCATTGGTACATCCCTTGCTTGTGGTTACATTACATTTCTCCAGCCCCATCCCTCATCTGTTTACCAAAGCAGTGGCAGGGTCCCCACTTTGATGTTGTTTGAACCGTGGATTGCCGCTTTAAACATCAGTAAAAGTGATAATCTATTAGGTACACATTAAAAGGTGTAATAATATGTATATCTCCATCCTACAGCGTGTTCCTATTTGCAGGACAGAGTGTCCTGTGGTGAATGTCAATATCTTCCAGTGCTCTTGTAAATCATTTTCACAACACTTTTGGTTTGAGTTTAGCTTGATCAAGAGTGTAAAATGTCTAACTGATATTCACATTGTGTACAGAAGATATTGATCGCAAATACACTCACACATCCGCGCAGGCACACACACACACCTCTGCCTCCTTTCTGGTATAGTTACCATGACAACATCCTGAGTCACAGATCATATTGATACGTTTTAACAAACAATGAAACTAGTTTTAATTGGGTTCTTTGTTTTTAGTTAATACATTAGGGCAGAGTGGGGTAAGTTGAGCCATTTTTTTACGTTCAGCCGAACTCCGTCAAGGGAAAAATCATATTTTTTCTAACAAAGATATCAACATATACTGTATTTCAGAATGCTGTGTATCCCTGGAAGTAATCAGAATTAATGTAAACATTAACCATTTTGAAAACAAAGCTTGTCCCAAAAAAGTGCTGTGGGACAGAATAAGGGGTAGGGTAAAGGGTCAAATATCTGAATGAAATATTACCCCTGCCTTTTTAAACCATGACTATCTTTGCATTACACCTGGGAAGAAAACACTTAATAATAATAATAATAATAACATTCAATTTGTTCAACATGCCATTGGCTCAACCATTGGTTCTCCTTAACCCATGGCCATTGGCTCAACCATTGGTTCTCCTTACCCCATTGGCTCACATTATCTCAAAGCAAACATTTTGACTATATTAGCTCACACAGCACAGGGATAGTCCTGGATGGCAGGAAGTTTGGCGTCAGTGATGAACTGGGCCGTACGCACTACCCTCTGTAGTGCCTTGCGGTCGGAGGCCGAGCAGTTGCCATACCAGTTGTTTGATTTTACTCCTGGACTTTGCTTCTCTATGCCATGTCTTTCTAACTGCTCTTTAACAAAATCTCTCAACCTATAACCTATATACTTATTATGGACACAGTATGCTTTATATTAGTTATCTTGTTGTTATTAGTCCCATCCTTCAGCTCCATTCAACACCTCCCATCTATCTCTTAACACCATCCATATTGGATTTCTATTTGCCATATATGTTTCAACTGTACTGTGATGTTTTACAAAAGTTCTGAACCTTTCTATTCTCATTGTTTCTACAGATCGTAAATTGAAAATAAACATTTTTGCTAAAAGTATTATTATATTATTGATCGATTGACTATGACTTTTCAGATCACCCAGTAGTGCTATCTGCAGGGTTAGCTCCAGGTAAATATTTGCAATCCTTTAGCCATTCCTGGACCAGTGTCCAAAAACAAGCTACAAATGGACAGTACCAAAACAAATGATCTAATGATTCTGTCTCTTCGCAGCAAAATCTGCAGCGCTGGGAAGATTGTATCCCCCATATAAATAACATTCTATTGGTAGCAAAATTTTATATAATAATTTAAATTGAAAAATTATATGTTTTGAATCTGGCGTCGTTTTGCGTATCAGTTCATAAACACTATGCCATGGAATCGGTACGTCAAAAATCTCTTCCCAACTATTTTGCAATCTATATAGGACGGCTGTCAATCCTTTGGTCCTTAAATGAAACTGATATACTTTTTTTATTTAGCACAATTTTCTTTAACCAATGATATTCCTTAATGCAAGGCCGACAGACAAGTTCCTTACTTTTTCCCCCTTCCACTTTCCTTTTCCATTTTTGCGGTAATGCTGCTATTATTTGGTTGTAATTTTGGTTAGAGCAGACATTTCCATATGTTTTTGTTAGCTGCATGTGAGACATAACTCCACCAGTACTACCAATAATATCATTTACGAAGATTATACCTTTTTTAAACATTGTCAAAAAAAGGAAAGTTTTTTATCAATTAGTATATTTGAGCTTAACCACAATATTTGTTGCATTATTTGTTCTGTCGTTTCAGGAGGATTAAATTGAAATTGCAACCAACTTTCTATGGCTTGTTTTAGAAATAGTGATATTTGGGAGATTATTTCCTTTTCAAATAACTTAAAGTGAGAGGTTATAATCTGAATAAAGGGAAAAAGGCCATTCTTGAACTTTGGGTGAGACAATCCTACTAATTTGCTAGAGAACCAGTTTGGATTTAAGTATAACTTTTGTATGACTGAAGCTTTTAGTGATAGGTCTAATGTTTTAATATTTAATAATTTATGTCCTCCGAATTCATATTCATTATATACAGTGGGGGAAAAAAGTATTTAGTCAGCCACCAATTGTGCAAGTTCTCCCACTTAAAAAATGAGAGAGGCCTGTGATTTTCATCATAGGTACACGTCAACTATGACAGACAAAATGAGAAAATATAATCCTGAAAATCACATTGTAGGATTTTTAATGAATTTATTTGCAAATTATGGTGGAAAATAAGTATTTGGTCAATAACAAAAGTTTCTCAATACTTTGTTATTTACCCTTTGTTGGCAATGACACAGGTCAAACGTTTTCTGTAAGTCTTCACAAGGTCTTCACACACTGTTGCTGGTATTTTGGCCCATTCCTCCATGCAGATCTCCTCTAGAGCAGTGATGTTTTGGGGCTGTCGCTGGGCAACACGGACTTTCAACTCCCTCCAAAGATTGTCTATGGGGTTGAGATCTGGAGACTGGCTAGGCCACTCCAGGACCTTGAAATGCTTCTTACGAAGCCACTCCTTCGTTGCCCGGGCGGTGTGTTTGGGATCATTGTCATGCTGAAAGACCCAGCCACGTTTCATCTTCAATGCCCTTGCTGATGGAAGGAGGTTTTCACTCAAAATCTCATGATACATGGCCCCATTCATTCTTTCCTTTACATGGATCAGTCGTCCTGGTCCCTTTGCAGAAAAACAGCCCCAAAGCATGATGTTTCCACCCCCATGCCACAGTAGGTATGGTGTTCTTTGGATGCAACTCAGCATTCTTTGTCCTCCAAACACGACGAGTTGAGTTTTTTCCAAAAAGTTATATTTTGGTTTCATCTGACCATATGACATTCTCCCAATCCTCTTCTGGATCATCCAAATGCACTCTAGCAAACTTCAGACGGGCCTGGACATGTACTGGCTTAAGCGGGGGGACACGTCTTGCACTGCAGGATTTGAGTCCCTGGCGGCGTAGTGTGCTACTGATGGTAGGCTTTGTTACTTTGGTCCCAGCTCTCTGCAGGTCATTCACTAGGTCCCCCTGGGTGGTTCTGGGATTTTTGCTCACCGTTCTTGTGATCATTTTGAACCCACGGGGTGAGATCTTGCGTGGAGCCCCAGATCGAGGGAGATTATCAGTGGTCTTGTATGTCTTCCATTTTCTAATAATTGCTCCCACAGTTGATTTCTTCAAACCAAGCTGCTTACCTATTGCAGATTCAGTCTTCCCAGCCTGGTGCAGGTCTACAATTTTGATTCTGGTGTCCTTTGACAGCTCTTTGGTCTTGGCCATAGTGGAGTTTGGAGTGTGACTGTTTGAGGTTGTGGACAGGTGTCTTTTATACTGATAACAAGTTCAAACAGGTGCCATTAATACAGGTAATGAGTGGAGGACAGAGGAGCCTCTTAAAGAAGAAGTTACAGGTCTGTGAGAGCCAGAAGTCTTGCTTGTTTGTAGGTGACCAAATACTTATTTTCCACCATAATTTGCAAATAAATGCATAAAAAATTCTACAATGTGATTTTCTGGAAAAGAAAATCTCAATTTGTTTGTCATAGTTGACGTGTACCTATGATGAAAATTACAGGCCTCTCTCATCTTTTTAAGTGGGAGAACTTGCACAATTGGTGGCTGACTAAATACTTTGTTTTCCCCACTGTAAATAGGCCCGTTTAATTTTGTCTGGCTTGCCGTTCCAAATAAAATGGAATATTTTTTTTCTCATATCATTAAAAAAAATGTTTGTTAGGCGTAGGCAAGACCATAAGCAAATAGGTAAACTGGGATAATACTAAACAGTTAATCAGGGTGATTTTTCCACATATTGACAGGTATTTACCTTTCCATGGTAGCAAGATCTTATCTATTTTTGCTAACTTTCTATTAATATTTATTGGAGTGAGATCATTTATTTCATTTGGGATATGTATTCCGAATATATCCACATCACCATCAGACCATTTTATTGGTAAACTACATGGTAATGTAAAAATTGTATTTTTTTGTGAACCAATACGTCATTAGTACATGAATCATCATTTGGTTGTAATACAGAGTGGTTAGAAAATGTATCTACATCCTCTATGATGCTGTAGAGGGATTCAAATTGTGTATTGAAAAGAAAACATGAATCATCAGCGTACAATGACACCTTTGTTTTTAAGCCCTGGATTTCTAATCCCTTGCTATTATGTTTGGATCTGATTTTAATAGCTAACATCTCGATGGCAATAAGAAATAGATATGCCGATAGTGGACAACCTTGTTTCACTCCTCTTGACAGTTTAAAACTTTCGGAGAAATAGCCATTATTGACTATTTCACACCTAGGGTTACTATTCCTGATTTTAACCCAATTTATAAGAGATTGTCCAAAATTGAAATGCTCCAGGCATTTATATATAAAGCCCAGTCGTACTTTATCAAATGCCTTTTCAAGTCTGCTATGAATAGCAGGCCTGGTTTCCCAGATTTTCCATAGTGTTCTATTGTTTCCAATACTTCCCTTATATTATCTCCAATGTATCGTCCATGTAAAAAACCTGTCTGATTAGAATGATGTCCAACAATACCCTTTTTTATTCTATGCGCTATACATTTTGCTAAAATTTTTGCATCACAACACTGAAGTGTAAGGGGCCTCCAATTCTTTAATGGACTGGATCTTTATATTTCCCACTTGTATCCTGTTTCAGTAATAATGAAATCATACCTTCTTCTTGAGTGTCTGATAATCTACCATTTACATAGGAGTGGTTAAAACATGCTAATAACGGTCCTCTGAGTATATCAAAAAGGTTTGGTATACCTCGACTGGTATGCCATCCAACCCTGGAGTTTTCCCGGACTTAAAGTCTTTAATTGCATCCAGAAGTTCCTCCTCTGTAATTTCACCTTCACATTAGTCTTTCTGTATGGCTGTTAATTTGACAATATCGATAGAAAAAAAATCTCTACAATTAGCTTCAGTTAGATGAGATGGAGGCGACTGAAAAGAAAACATATGCTTAAAGTACTTTGCTTCCTCCTTCAAAATATAATTTGGTGAATCATGTTTAGAAAGGCAAGTGTTAAGCCAATGTTTTTAACGTTCTCTAGAACCGCAAACCACTTGAACTTTCTTGAATAAGTTTCTCCTTTTATTTTTGTTTTTCCTCTAATTTATTCTGAGCCTCTATGTTACAGTTTTATTGCCATCTATCTCTTCTGTTAGACCTTCTATTTCCTTTGTTAGTGTGGACTCTTTTGACCTAAATTGCTTTTGTTTTCGAGATGAGTCCTGAATTGCATGGCCTCTAAAGGCACATTTAAAGGTGTCCCATACAATAAGGGGATTCGCTGTACCTATGTTATGTTGGAAAAAATCAGTTATCAATTCCTCTGTCCTAGTCAAAAACAAGTTATCATCCAATAGGCTTTGATAAAATTTCCAATATCCTCGCCCACGTGAAAATTCAGTAAGAGTATATGCCAATTACAGTATATGATGGTCCGACCGCATTCTGTCCCCAATCAACTCTTTTTAAAGGTTTGGTGCCAATGAGAATGACATAAGAAAGAAGTCAAGACGACTAGCTTGATTGAGTCTCCGCCATGTACAGTGGGGAGAACAAGTATTTGATACACTGCCGATTTTGCAGGTTTTCCTACTTACAAAGCATGAAGAGGTCTGTAATTTTTATCATAGGTACACTTCAACTGTGAGAGACGGAATCTAAAACCAAATTCTATAAAATCACATTGTATGATTTTTAAGTAATTAATTTGCATTTTATTGCATGACATAAGTCACCTGTCCACACACTCAATCAAACAGACTCCAACCTCTCCACAATGCCCAAGACCAGAGAGCTGTGTAAGGACATCAGGGATAAAATTGTAGATCTGCACAAGGCTGGGATGGGCTACAGGACAATAGGCAAGCAGCTTGGTGAGAAGGCAACAACTGTTTGCGCAATTATTTGAAAATGGAAGAAGTTCAAGATGACGGTCATTCACCCTCGGTCTGGGGCTCCATGCAAGATCTCACCTCGTGGGGCATCAATGATCATGAGTAAGGTGATGGATCAGCCTAGAACTACACGGCAGGACCTGGTCAATGACCTGAAGAGTGCTGGGACCACAGTCTCAAAGAAAACCATTAGTAACACACTACGCCGTCATGGATTAAAATCCTGCAGCGCACGCAAGGTCCCCCTGCTCAAGCCAGCGCATGTCCAGGCCCGTCTGAAGTTTGCCAATGACCATCTGGATGATCCAGAGGAGGAATGGGAGAAGGTCATGTGGTCTGATGAGACAAAAATAGAGCTTTTTGGTCTAAACTCCACTCGCCGTGTTTGGAGGAAGAAGAAGGATGAGTACAACCTCAAGAACACCATCCCAACCGTGAAGCATGGAGGTGGAAACATCATTCTTTCGGGATACTTTTCTGCAAAGGGGACAGGACGACTGCACCGTATTGAGGGGAGGATGGATGGGGCCATGTATCGCGAGATCTTGGCCAACAACCTCCTTCCCTCAGTAAGATCATTGAAGATGGGTCGTGGCTGGGTCTTCCAGCATGACAATGACCCGAAACACACAGCCAGGGCAACTAAGGAGTGGCTCCGTAAGAAGCATCTCAAGGTCCTGGAGTGGCCTAGCCAGTCTCCAGACCTGAAACCCAACAGAAAATCTTTGGAGGGAGCTGAAAGTCCGTATTGCCCAGCGACAGCCCCGAAACCTGAAGGATCTGGAGAAGGTCTGTATGGAAGAGTGGGCCAAAATCCCTGCTGCAGTGTGTGCAAACCTGGTCAAGACCTACAGGAAACGTATGATCTCTGTAATTGCAAACAAAGGTTTCTGTACCAAATATTATGTTCTGCTTTTCTGATGTATCAAATACTTATGTCATGCAATAAAATGCAAATTAATTACTTAAAAATCATACAATGTGATTTTCTGGATTTTTGTTTTAGATTCCGTCTCTCACAGTTGAAGTGTACCTATGAAAAAATGACAGATCTCTACATGCTTTGTAAGTAGGAAAACCTGCAAAATCGGCAGTGTATCAAATACTTGTTCTCCCCACTGTATATCTCACTAGGTCAGTATATTTAAGCCTCCATATATCCACTAGTTCGAATGTTTCCATGAAATTCACAATTTCCTTAAGAGCATGAGGGTGATTGTTTGTAGTGTGATTTCCTTTACGGTCCATTGAGCTATTTAAAACGGTATTATAATCTCCCACCATAATAATAGAGTATTGTATTGCTTGCAGGGTTGATACTTTATTATATATTGTCAAAGAAGTGTGGATCATCATTATTTGGTCCATAAATGTTAATGAGCCATATCTGTTTATGGTCCAATAACATATTTAAAATAATCCATCTACCTTGCGTATCTGTTTGGACAATTTGCACATTCGGATCGAAATTACTGTTAATTAATATCATCACCCCTTTTGAGTTTCTTTGCCCATGGGAGAAGTATATTTAGTCCACCCCCCCCCATTCATTTTTCCACGCAACTTCATCTAGAATTGTTGAATGAGTTTCCTGTAAACAATAGATATTATATTCCTTCTCTTTGAGCCATGTAAATATTGTTCTTCTTTTGTTATTATCAGCTAAGCCATTACAATTATAACTGGCTATACTTATTTCACCACATACCATAATGGGATACAAGTTTCAAATTTATTTATCATTATATATGTTTGTAAATTTACCAATAAAAAATACCATAGCGATTGACTGTCCATATAGCTGTACCATGATATTTGCATTGCTACTAAGTAACCCTCCAATTGTTCTCCACTATTCCCCCGCTAAAGCCCCTCCCCATCCCAAGTTGAGCCGTCATCCCAGTGATCGGCATCCCACCCCCGTCCCTCCGGATCCCTAAGGCCCCGAGAGGCCAGGACCCATCCATCGAAAACAGCACCCAGTGCCACCCACAAAACAGAAGCAGGTCAACAGCCAAAAGCATTTCCAATGCTCTCACCTCAATATATATATATATATATATATATATATATATATATATATATATATATATATATATATATATATATATATGTATATATATCCATGATCCATGGCTTCTGGTTGGGGCTATGTACATACGGTGACTGTGGGGACAATGTCATCGATGCACTTATTGATGAAGCCGGTGACTGATGTCATATACTCCTCAATGCCATCGGATGAGTCCCTGAACATTTCCAGTCTGTTCTATCAAAACATTTACATTTACATTTAAGTCATTTAGCAGACGCTCATATCCAGAGCGACTTACAAATTGGTGCACTCAACTTAGGATAGTCAGTGGAACAACCACATCTTGATCACAGTAAGTACACTTCTTCAAACAAGCAGCTGTGAGGTAAGTCAAACAAGGAAACAAGTCAGTGCTAGCAGGTGAAATAAGTCAGGTGTTAGTTTAGACAAAAGACAGTGGTAGTAAAGGTGTAGGGGGGGGGGGTAAAATGATGACTATTATACTATTCCAGGTATTCCTTAAAGAGGTAGGGTTTCAAGTGTCTCCGGAAGATGGTCAGTGACTCCTCTGTCCTTGGGTCGTGGGGGAGTTTGTTCCACCATCGGGGTGCCAGAGCAGCGAATAGCTTTGACTGGGCTGAGCGGGAACTGTGCTTCTGTAGAGGTGGGGGAGCTAGCAGGCCAGAGGTGGATGAACGTAGTGGCCTCGTTTGGGTGTATTGTCTAATCAGAGCCTGAAGGTAAGGAGGTGCCGTTCCCCTCACAGCTCCATAGGCAAGCACCATGGTTTTGTAGTAGATGCGAGCTTGAACTGGAAGCCAGTGGAGTGTGCGGAGGAGCGGGGTGACATGAGAGAACTTGGGAAGGTTGAACACCAGACGGGATACGTTGTAGGGGTTTAATGGCACAGGCAGGGAGCCCAGCCAACAGCGAGTTGCAGTAATCCAGACGGGAGATGACAAGTGCCTGGATTAGTACCTGTGCCGCTTTCTGTGTAAGGTAGGGTCGTACTCTGCGAATGTTGTAGAGCATGAACCTGCAGGATCAGGTCACCGCTTTGATGTTAGCGGAGAACGACAGGGTGTTGTCCAGGGTCACGCCAATGCTATTTGCACTCTGGGAGGAGGACACAATGGAGTTGTCAACCGTGATGGCGAGATCATGGAGTGGGCAGTCCTTCCCCGGGAGGAAGAGCAGCTCCGTCTTGCCGAGGTTCAGCTTGAGGTGGTGATCCGACATCCACACTGATATGTCTGCCAGACATGCAGAGATGCGATTCGCCACCTGGTTATCAGAAGGGGGAAAGTAGAAGATTAGTTGTGTGTCGTCAGCGTAGCAATGATAGGAGAGGCCATGTAAGGATATGACAGAGCCAAGTGACTTGGTGTATAGAGAGAATAGGAGAGGGCCTAGAACTGAGCTCTGGGGGACACCAGTGGTAAGAGCACGTGGTGCGGAGACAGATTCTTGCCACGCCACCTGGTAGGAGCGACATGTCAGGTAGGACGCAATCCAAGAGTGAGCAGCGCCGGAGATGCCCATCTCGGAGAAGGTGGAGAGGAGGATCTGATGGTGCACAGTATTAAAGGCAGCAGATAGGTCTAGAAGGATAAGAGCAGAGGAGAGAGAGTTAGCTTTAGCAGTGCAGAAAGCCTCCGTGACACAGAGAAGATCAGTCTCAGTTGAATGACCAGTCTTGAAACCTGACTGGTTTGGATCAAGAAGGTAATTCTGAGAGAGATAGCAGGAGAGTTGGCTAGAAACGGCATGCTCAAGAGTTTTGGAAAGAAAAGAAAGAAGGGATACTGGTCCACAGAGAGGGAGGAGGGAGGGGGAGGAGGAGGAGGATTCAGCAGGGAGGAGAAGGTGGCAAAGAGCTTCCTAGGGTTTGAGGCAGAGGCTTGAAATTTATAGTGGTAGAAAGTGGCTTTAGCAGCAGAAACAGAGGAAGAAAAAGTAGAGAGGAGGGAGTGAAAAGATGACAGGTCTTCAGGGAGTCTAGTTTTCCTCAATTTCCACTCGGCTGCCCGGAGCCCTGTTCTGTGAGCTCGCAATGAGTCATCAAGCCACGGAGCAGGAGGGAAGGACCGAGCCGGCCGGGAGGATAGGGGACATAGAGAGTCAAAAGATGCAGAAAGGGAGGAGAGGAGGGTCGAGGAGGCAGAATCAGGAGACAGGAGGGAGAAGGACTGAGCAGAGGGAAGAGATGATAGGATGGAAGAGGAGAGAGTAGCGGGAGAGAGAGAGCGAAGGTTGCGACGGCGCTTTACCTTCTGAGTAGGGGCAGAGTGAGTAGTGTTGGAGGAGAGTGAAAGAGAAAAAGAGTGGTCGGAGACCTGGAGGGGAGTTGCAGTGAGATTAGTAGAAGAACAGCATCTAGTAAAGATGAGGTCAAGCGTATGTGGGTGAGGTCAAACGAGGAAAGGAGTGGAAAGAAGGAGGCAGAGAGAAATTAGTTGAAGGCAGACGTCGGCAGGTTAAAGTCACCCAGAACTGTGAGGGGTGAGCCATCCTCAGGAAAGGAACTTATCAAGGTGTCAAGCTCATTGATGAACTCTCCAAGGGAACCTGGAGGGCGATAAATGACAAGGATGTTAAGCTTGAATGGGCTAGTGACTGTGACAGCATGGAATTCAAATGAGGAGCTAGACAGATGGGTCAGGGGGAAAAGAGATAATGTCCACTTGGCATAGATGAGGATTCCTGTGCCACCGCCGCGCTGACCAGATGCTCTCAGGGTATGCGAGAACACATGATCAGACGAGGAAAGAGCAGTAGGAGTAGCCATGTTTTCTGTGGTAATCCATGTTTCCGTCAGCACCAAGAATTCAAGAGACTGGAGGGTAGCATAGGCTGAGATGAACTCTGCCTTGTTGGCCGCAGAACGGCAGTTCCAGAGGCTGCCAGAGACCTGGAAATCCACGTGGGTCGTGCGCGCAGGGACCACCAGATTAGAGTGGCAGCAGCCACGGGGTGTGAAGCGTTTGTATGGCCTGTGCAGAGAGGAGAGAACAGGGATAGACAGACACATAGTTGACAGGCTACAGAAAAGGCTACAATAATGCAAAAGAGATTGGAATGAAATAAACTAAACATCTGGGGAAGCGAGAAAGCGGGGCCTCCCTCGACTAACTCCCGCAGAACAACTTGGCAAAACAGTTCTGTAGCTTAGCATCTGCGTCATCTGACCACTTCCATATTGAGCGAGTCATCAGTACTTCCTGCTTTAGTTTTTGCTTGTAAGTAGGAATCAGGAGGATAGAATTATAGTTGTATTTTACAGTGGAGGGCGAGGGAGAGCTTTGTACGGGTGTCTTTGTGTGGAGTAAAGGTGTTCTAGAGTTTTTTTGCTCTGGCTGCACATGTGACATGCTTGTAGAAAAAAGGTCAAACTGAATTAAGTTTGCCTGCATTAAAGTCCCCGGCCACTAGGAGCGCCGCCTCTGGATGAACATTTTCCTGTTTGCTTATGGCCTTATACAGCTCATTGAGTGTGGTCATAGTGTCAGCATCGATTTGTGGTGGTAAATAGACAGCTACGAAAAATATAGATGAAAATGATCTTGGTAGATAGCGTGGTCTACAGCTTATCATGAGATACTCTACCTCAGGTGACCAAAACCTAGAGATTTCTTTAATATTTGACAGACACAGACCGCCACCCCTTGTCTTACCGGAAGCAGCTGTTCTGTCTTGCCGAAGCACGGAAAAACCAGCCAACTGTATATTATCCATGTCGTCGTTCATCCACGGCTCGGTGAAACATAAGATATTACAGTTTTTAATGTCCAGTTGGTAGGATATTGTTGAACGGAGCTCATCCAGTTTATTCTGATTGCACGTTGGCAAATAGGACGGATGGTAGAGGTGGGTTACTCACTCGCCGACTAATTCTCACAAGGCACCCGGTCCTGCGTCCCCTGTATCGGCGTCTTTTATTCAAGCGAATGACAGGGATTTGGGCCTGGTCCGGTGTCTAGAGTAAATCCTTCACGTGCGACTCGTTAAATAAATAATCTTCATCCAGTTCGAGGTGAGTAATCGCTGTTCTGATATCCAGAAGCTATTTTCGTTACATACAGTGT
>CM062489.1:2287772-2295272 GCA_031479575.1 Coregonus ussuriensis
ATTGTAGACCTGCACCAGGCTGGGAAGACTGAATATGCAATAGGTAAGCAGCTTGGTTTGAAGAAATCAACTGTGGGAGCAATTATTAGGAAATGGAAGACATACAAGACCACTGATAATCTCCCTCGATCTGGGGCTCCATGCAAGATCTCACCCCGTGGGGTCAAAATGATCACAAGAACGGTGAGCAAAAATCCCAGAACCACACGGGGGGACCTAGTGAATGACCTGCAGAGAGCTGGGACCAAAGTAACAAAGCCTACCATCAGTAACACACTACGCCGCCAGGGACTCAAAACCTGCAGTGCCAGACGTGTCCCCCTGCTTAAGCCAGTACATGTCCAGGCCCGTCTGAAGTTTGCTAGAGTGCATTTGGATGATCCAGAAGAGGATTGGGAGAATGTCATATGGTCAGATGAAACCAAAATATATAACTTTTTGGAAAAAACTAAACTCGTCGTGTTTGGAGGACAAAGAATGCTGAGTTGCATCCAAAGAACACCATACGTACTGTGTAGCATGGGGGTGGAAACATCATGCTTTGGGGTATGGTATTATTTTATGTATCATTAAGGCAAATGTAGGGAGAGGTCAAAGGTAAAATAATAATATTAGTAATAAGCATGGATATGTTGTAAAATTAAAAACCTATATGCCTTAAAATGTTTATGGATTGAGAACCAGTTGAAAGGTTAATACAGAGTTGAGACATTTATGTGTTTTTCATGGACTCTCTGCAGCTGGTCTGGGTATATCAATGACATGTGATGTACATACAACTCCTCGTGATGGCTGTGTGGAGATTGGAGTAACAATGGTTATCATTTGTTTTGCTTATGACCCTATGACCTGACACATGGCCACATGCACATAATCTCAAGGGCCAGGGAGGATGGTAAATGATAAATGTTTAAATCATGTTTAAGTATTAATGGATATGTTTTATAATGTGTTATGAAATGATAATGGTGAAACAGAATGAACATGATTGATACTTTGTACTCCAGATGCATGCCTGGATAGTGAATATAGTCAATACAGAGTGTGATTGTTCTTTAACCTACGTATGTGCATAATTTTTTAGTCATGCCACTAATAAGACACAGTGGCCCCACTTAGAGAAGCACAAGTAGCCCTCGTGAGCAGCCAACATGTGATACTGAAAGATGCTATTGATTCACATAGGGAGGTGTAACCATCAGTTGTTTCAGTGTGACTGTATAAAAAGGAGATCTTTGAGCCAAGGAGAGCGAGTTGTTGCTCCATGGAGCAAAGCTCAGGCTTTGTTATGCAATAAAGTCTAAATTCTTAAATTCACAGGCTCCGATGTCTTGAGAGATATTTTTGAGTTGATTATCTAGTCAAATATTTATACTACGACAGGGGCTGTTTTCTGCAAAGGGACTAGGACAACTGATCCGTGTAAAGGAAAGAATGAATGGGGCCATGTATCGTGAGATTTTGAGTGAAGACCTCCTTCCATCAGCAAGGGCATTGAAGATGAAACGTGGCTGGGTCTTTCAGCATGACAATGATCCCAAACACACTGCCCGGGCAACGAAGGAGTGGCTTCGTAAGAAGCATTTCAAGGTCCTGGAGTGGCCTAGCCAGTTTCCAGATCTCAACCCTATAGAAAATCTTTGGAGGGAGTTGAAAGTCCGTGTTGCCCAGCGACAGCCCCAAAACATCACAGCTCTAGAGGAGATCTGCATGGAGGAATGGGTCAAAATACCAGCAACAGTGTGTGAAAACCTTGTGAATACTTACAGAAAACGTTTGACCTGTGTCATTGCCAACAAAGGGTATATAACAAAGTATTGAGAAACTTTTGTTATTGACCAAATACTTCTTTTCCACCACAATTTGCAAATAAATCCATTAAAAATCCTACAATGTGATTATCTGGATTTTTTTTCTCTCAATTTGTCTGTCATAGTTGACTTGTAACTATGATGAAAATTACAGGCCTCTCTCATCTTTTTAAGTGGGAGAACTTGCACAATTGGTGGCTGACTAAATACTTTTTTCCCCCACTGTATACACCTGTTCTGAAAGGCCCCAAAGTTTGCAACACCACTAAGCAAGGGGCACCACCAAGCAAGCGGCACCATGAAGACCAAGGAGCTTTCCAAACAGGTCACGGACAAAGTTGTGGAGAAGTACACATCAGGGTTGGGTTATAAAAAAATATTTGAAACTTTGAACATCCCACGGAGCACCATTAAATCCATTATTTAAAAATGGAAAGAATATGGCACCACAACAAACCTGCCAAGAGAGGGCGGCCCACCAAAACTCATGGACCAGGCAAGGAGGGCATTAATCAGAGAGGCAACAAAGAGACCGAAGATAACCCTAAAGGAGCTGCAAAGCTCCACAGCGGAGATTGGAGTATCTGTCCATGGGACCACTTTAAGCCGTACACTCCACAGAGCTGGGCTTTACGGAAGAGTGGCCAGAAAAAAAACATTGCTTAAAGAAAAAAATATGCAAACACGTTTGGTGTTCACCAAAAGGCATGTGGGAGATTCCCCAAACATATGGAAGAAGGTACTCTGGTCAGATGAGACTAAAATTGAGCTTTTTGGCCATCAAGGAAAACACTATGTCTGGCGCAAACCCAACACCTCTCATCAGCCCGAGAACACCATCCCCACAGTGAAGCATGGTAGTGGCAGCATCATGCTGTGGGGATGTTTTTCATCGGCAGGGACTGGGAAACTGGTCAGAATTGAAGGAATGATGGATGGTGCTAATACAGGGAAATTCTTGAGGGAAACCTGTTTCAGTCTTCGAGAGATTTGAGACAGGGACGGAGGTTCACCTTCCAGCAGGACAATGACCCTAAGCATACTGCTAAAGCAACACTTGAGTGGTTTAAGGGGAAACATTTAAATGTCTTGGAATGGCCTAGTCGAAACCCTGACCTCAATCCAATTGAGGATCTGTGGTATGACTTAAAGATTGCTGTACACCAGCAGAACCCATCCAACTTGAAGGAGCTGGAGCAGTTTTGCCTTGAAGAATGGGCAAAAATCCCAGTGGCTAGATGTGCCGAGCTTATAGAGACATACCCCAAGAGACTTGCAGCTGTAATTGCTGCAAAAGGTGGCTCTACAAAGTATTGACTTTGGGGGGGGGGGGGGGGGGGTGAATAGTTATGAACACTCAAGTTTTCTGTTTTTTTGTCTTATTTCTTGGTTGTTTCACCCCAAAAAATATTTTGCATCTTCAAATTGGTAGGCATGTTGATACAACCCCCCCCCCAGAACTATTTTAATTCCAGGTTGTAAGGCAACAAAATTGGAAAAATACCAAGGGGGGTGAATACCTTCGCAAGCCACTGCCTGTGTGAAGCGCATATTCAGATTAACTTCACAGTACAGAACAAGTTAGTAAAGGAAAAAGATGTTCCTACCTTAGTTTTCCAAAACCTCCCACAACACGGCCATTTCCTGGTGACTGAACACCCTCGCTTCCCCTGTGACTGAACACCCTCGCTTCCCCTGTGACTGAACACCCTCGCTTCCCCTGTGACTGAACACCCTCGCTTCACCTGTGACTGAATACCCTCGCTTCCCTGGTGACTGAACACCCTCGCTTGCCTGGTGACTGAACACCCTCGCTTCCCTGGTGACTGAACACCCTCGCTTCCCTGGTGACTGAACACCCTCACTTCCCTGGTGACTGAACACCCTCGCTTCCCTGGTGACTGAACACCCTCGCTTCCCTGGTGACTGAACACCCTCGCTTACCCTGTGACTGAACACCCTCGCTTCCCTGGTGACTGAATACCCTCGCTTCCCTGGTGACTGAACACCCTCGCTTCCCCTGTGACTGAATACCCTCGCTTCCCTGGTGACTGAACACCCTCGCTTCCCTGGTGACTGAACACCCTCGCTTCCCCTGTGACTGAATACCCTTGCTTCCCTGGTGACTGAACACCCTCGCTTCCCCTGTGACTGAACACCCTCGCTTCCCCTGTGACTGAACACCCTCGCTTCACCTGTGACTGAATACCCTTGCTTCCCTGGTGACTGAACACCCTCGCTTCCCTGGTGACTGAACACCCTCGCTTCCCTGGTGACTGAACACCCTCGCTTCCCTGGTGACTGAACACCCTCGCTTCCCCTGTGACTGAATACCCTCGCTTCCCTGGTGACTGAATACCCTCGCTTCCCCTGTGACTGAATACCCTCGCTTCCCCTGTGACTGAACACCCTCGCTTCACCTGTGACTGAACACCCTCGCTTCCCTGGTGACTGAACACCCTCGCTTCCCTGGTGACTGAATACCCTCGCTTCCCCTGTGACTAAATACCCTCGCTTCTCTGGTGACTGAACACCCTCGCTTCCCTGGTGACTGAACACCCTCGCTTCCCTGGTGACTGAACACCCTCGCTTCCCTGGTGACTGAACACCCTCGCTTCCCCTGGTGACTGAACACCCTCGCTTCCCTGGTGACTGAACACCCTCGCTTCCCTGGTGACTGAACACCCTCGCTTCCCTGGTGACTGAACACCCTCGCTTCCCCTGTGAATGAATACCCTCGCTTCCCTGGTGACTGAACACCCTCGCTTCCCCTGTGACTGAATACCCTCGCTTCCCTGGTGACTGAACACCCTCGCTTCCCTGGTGACTGAACACGCTCGCTTCCCCTGTGACTGAATACCCTCGCTTCCCCTGTGACTGAACACCCTCGCTTCACCTGTGACTGAACACCCTTGCTTCCCTGGTGACTGAACACCCTCGCTTCCCCTGTGACTGAATACCCACGCTTCCCTGATGACTGAACACCCTCGCTTCCCTGGTGACTGAACACCCTCGCTTCCCTGGTGACTGAACACCCTCGCTTCCCTGGTGACTGAACACCCTCACTTCCCCTGTGACTGAATACCCTCGCTTCCCTGGTGACTGAACACCCTCGCTTCCCCTGGTGACTGAACACCCTCGCTTCCCTGGTGACTGAACACCCTCGCTTCCCCTGTGACTGAACACCCACGCTTCACCTGTGACTGAACACCCTCGCTTCCCTGGTGACTGAACACCCTCGCTTCCCTGGTGACTGAACACCCTCGCTTCCCTGGTGACTGAACACCCTCGCTTCCCTGGTGACTGAACACCCTCGCTTCCCTGGTGACTGAACACCCTCGCTTCCCCTGGTGACTGAACACCCTCGCTTCCCTGGTGACTGAACACCATCGCTTCCCCTGGTGACTGAACACCCTCGCTTCTCTGGTGACTGAACACCCTCGCTTCCCTGGTGACTGAACACCCTCGCTTCCCTGGTGACTGAACACCCTCGCTTCCCCTGGTGACTGAACACCCTCGCTTCCCTGGTGACTGAACACCCTCGCTTCCCTGGTGACTGAACACCCTCGCTTCCCCTGGTGACTGAACACCCTCGCTTCTCTGGTGACTGAACACCCTCGCTTCCCTGGTGACTGAACACCCTCGCTTCCCTGGTGACTGAACACCCTCGCTTCCCTGGTGACTGAACACCCTCGCTTCCCCTGTGACTGAATACCCTCGCTTCCCTGGTGACTGAACACCCTCGCTTCCCTGGTGACTGAACACCCTCGCTTCCCTGGTGACTGAACACCCTCGCTTCCCTGGTGACTGAACACCCTCGCTTCCCTGGTGACTGAACACCCTCGCTTCCCCTGGTGACTGAACACCCTCGCTTCCCTGGTGACTGAACACCCTCGCTTCCCTGGTGACTGAACACCCTCGCTTCCCCTGGTGACTGAACACCCTCGCTTCTCTGGTGACTGAACACCCTCGCTTCCCTGGTGACTGAACACCCTCGCTTCCCTGGTGACTGAACACCCTCGCTTCCCTGGTGACTGAACACCCTCGCTTCCCCTGTGACTGAATACCCTCGCTTCCCTGGTGACTGAACACCCTCGCTTCCCTGGTGACTGAACACCCTCGCTTCCCTGGTGACTGAACACCCTCGCTTCCCTGGTGACTGAACACCCTCGCTTCCCTGGTGACTGAACACCCTCGCTTCCCTGGTGACTGAACACCCTCGCTTCCCCTGTGACTGAACACCCTCGCTTCCCCTGGTGACTGAACACCCTCGCTTCCCCTGTGACTGAACACCCTCGCTTCCCTGGTGACTGAACACCCTCGCTTCCCTGGTGACTGAACACCCTCGCTTCCCTGGTGACTGAACACCCTCGCTTCCCTGGTGACTGAACACCCTCGCTTCCCTGGTGACTGAACACCCTCGCTTCCCTGGTGACTGAACACCCTCGCTTTTTCCACACAGACTCTACAGTTCTAAAGCTGGATGCCACCAAGTGTCCAACCCATCTGTCCAAGTGTCCAAGATCCTGCCGATTTTGCACAGCTGAACGTCTAAATTCTCTGCACTCCCTTCGGTTTTTGTTGGATACACTATAAAGCGCATATAGCTTGTCCACAAGTATTTTTTAATGATTTAGAAATGCTCCCATCTCTCTTACCACATCACCTACTGGGTCTCCTGCCTGTGTGCCGAGCAGTGCCAAAACAGTTATATTAGGGAATGGGGCCTGGATCCTTGTTGCTACTCCGCTCTTGCGTCCCAGCGTGACAGACGCACCATCACACGTAATTCCAATGAGGGTTTTGTAGAGAAAGTCCTAAGTAAACTTTACCCCCTCTAATGCAGATAACAGATTAAAGACAATTCCCCCAGCAGATAATTCCTCCAGTTCCACAAGATCAACAGAAATGTTTGCTGGTACGTCCATATCTGCCGGCTGAAGTCTGACGTATACAATCAAGGCACTCTTTTTATACAAACTAGAAGCCTTCGTCGAGCATTAGGCTGATTTTGGGAGAGCACTGTACTGTTCTTTCAAATAGTTTTCACTTCATTTCGAATGAAATATGTTGCTGTATGTCGGAGCAAGCAACATTGGAATGGAGAATTCTCCCCATGTCAAGTCCATTTAACTCCTGACAGTCAATTTATTGCTCAAAACCGTGAGCGGGTTTAGCTGTCTCTGGCTGTACTGTCTATGTATCAGGCTAAGACCCAGATGCAGACACAGGAGGCAGATAGTACGAGTCTCAGAGTTTATTACAGTACAAGGGGCAGGCAATAGGCAGGTCAAGGCAGGCAAGGAGTCGTAATCCAAATCAGAGTCAGGCAGGTACAGGACGGCAGGCAGGATCAGGGTCAGGACAGGCAGAAAGGTCAGAACTGGGAATGCTAGGAAAAACAAAAACTAGAGCACTGGGAACACGCTGGTAGGACTTGACGGGACAAGACGAACTGGCAACAGACAAACAGAAAACGTAGGTATAAATACACAGGAGATAACAGGGACAAATGGGAGACACCTGGTGGGGGGTGGAGACAAGCACAGGACAGGTGAAACAGATCAGGGTGTGACACTATGTTTTTTATTTTGAACGTTAACTGCAACCTGTGTTAAGGTGTCCTCTTTAGCCTTGTTTACAATACTTGCTGCTTCTAAACGGGCCTTGGTTTGGGCATGTTCAAAAA
>CM062489.1:2302328-2317328 GCA_031479575.1 Coregonus ussuriensis
AAAAAAAAAAAAAAAAAAAAAAAAGAGAGCAGGTCCTGGAATCAGTGTGGAAGGATTAGGATGATTACACAGAAGGATCACCGTGCTTTTACATCATGGTCTTTCTGGGGAGCGGGAGAAATAACCAGGAGGCAACTTGATTTAACGCTGATTACTTTTTATTTGTATGTTTATAGTGCAAACAGTGAACAAATTGTATAAATAATTCCTTGTGAGGTACCAGAACAAATGAGGTCAAATCTGAGAGGTGCCGGATCCTGTTCCGGAAGGATCCAGCAGGATCCGGCTCAAATGAAGCACTGTGTGTGTGTGTGCCTGGGTACAGCTAGCGTGGAGACATTCAGAGGCTGTTGAGTTGAGCCACTGGTAAAGCTTAGGGATTGATTCTCAATCCCGTATCGCTGAAGTTCAGCGCTATAGCGCGTTTGAAATATAAAGACAATGTTCCGAGTTTATGGAGACTTCGTTCACGGGGACAGCCTTTTTCTGGTTCTGGTGGTGTTGTGCGTGTGTGTGTGCTGTGTGTGTGTGTGTGTGTGTGTGTGTGGGTGTGTGTGTGTGGTGTGTGTGTGGGTGTGTGGGTGGGTGTGTGGTGTGGTGTGTGGGTGTGTGTTGTGTGTGTGTGTGTGTGTGTGTGTGTGTGTGTGTGTGTGTGTGTGTGTGTGTGGGTGGGTGAGTGTGTGTGTGTGTGTGTGGGTGTGTGTGTGTGTGTGTGTGTGGGTTGTGTGTGTGTGTGTGTCGTTGTGTGTTGTGTGTGTGTGTGTGTGGGTTGTGTGTGTGTGTGTGTGTGTGTGTGTGTGTGTGTGTGTGTGTGTGTGGTGTGTGTGTGTGTATGTGTGTGTGTGTGTGTGGTGTGTGTGTGTGTGTGTGTGTGTGGGTGTGTGTGTGTGTGTGTGTGTGGGTGTGTGTTGTGTGTGTGTGTGTGTGTGTGTGTGTGTGTGTGTGTGTGTGTGTGTGTGTGTGTGTGTTGTGTGTGTGTGTGTGTGTGTGTGTGTGTGTGTGTGTGTGTGTGTGTGTGTGTGTGTGTGTGTGTGTGTGTGTGTGTGTGTGTGTGTGTGTGTGTGTGTGTGTGGGTGTGTGTGTGTGTGTGTGTGTGTGTGTGTGTGTGTGTGTGTGTGTGTGTGTACAATGTAGCAGGTGGAGTAAAATGCCTAAGTTAGGAAGTATTATTGGAATGGTCACTGTTTTGCTGCTAAGGCAACAGACAGACTCGCAACTGAACATCCCCAATACAGAATGATTTTAAAACTGTCAGATAACCGACATGACTTATTATCATAGTAATGATTACTTTTTTTCACAGCAAACTCCTTTCTGAAGCACTCCACAGTATGTAAATGCTTGCGTGGTACTACCTTGAATAAAAAATCACTACTGAAAACAGGTGGTAAGGGTAGGTAACAACACATCTGCCACGTGATCCTCAACAGGGGGGCCCTCAGGGGTGGTGCGTGCTCAGTCCCCTCCTGTACTCCCTGTTCACCCATGACTGCATGGCCAGGCAGGATTCCAACACCATATTAGTTTTACCGACGACACAACAGTGCTAGGCCTGATCACCGACAACGATGAGACAGCCTATAGGGAGGAGGTCAGAGACCTGGCCATGTGGTGCCAGGACAACAACCTCTCCCTCAATGTGACCAAGACAAAGGAGATGATTGTGGACTACAAGAAAAAAAAGAGGACTGAGCACACACCCCATTCTCCCATCGACGGGGCTGTAGTGGAACAGGTTGAGATCTTCAAGTTCCTTGGTGTCACTTCACCAATGCAACTATCATGGTCCAAACACACCAAGACAGTCGTACAAGAGGGCACGACAAGCACTATTCCCCCTCAGGAGACTAAAAAGATGTGGCATGGGTCCTCAGATCCTCAAAAAATTATACAGCTGCACACATTGAGAGAAACCTGACTGGTTGCATCACCGCCTGGTATGGTATGGCAACTGCTCTGCATCCGACCGCAAGGCACTACAGAGGGTAGTGCGTACGGCCCTGTACATCATGGGGCCAAGCTTCCTGCCATCTAGGACCTCTATACCAGGCGGTTGTCAGAGGAAGGCCCTCAAAATTGTCAAAGACTCCAGCCACCCTAGTCATAGAATGTTCTCTCTGCTACCGCACGGCAAGCGGGTACCGGAGTGCCAAGTCTAGGTCCAAAAGACTTCTCAAACAGCTTCTACCTCCCAACCCATAAGACTCCTGAACAGCTAATCATGGGATACCCAGGACTATTTACACTGCCCCCACCACCCCCACCCCCACCCCATCCTTTTTACGCTGCTGCTACTCTGTTCAGTATTTATGCATAGTCAACTTTAACTCTACCCACATGTACATATTACCTCAACTACCTCAACTAGCAGGGTCACCCCCCTGTATATATGCCCTCCCTACTGTTATTTTATTTTACTTCTGCTCTTTTTTTCTCACACTTTTTTGTAGTTGTTTTATTTTACTTTTTTATTAAAAAAATTAAAAGCATTGTTGGTTAAGGGCTGTAAGTAAGCATTTCAACTGAAATGTCTACACCTGTTGTATTCGGCGCATGTGGCCAATACATTTTGATTTGATTTGATATTTCAGTGTAGCATTCATCCTCTTCAGCTGTCATCCTCCTCTCTTCTGCCACACACACCTACACACACACACACACACACCACACCACCACACACACACACACACCCACACACGCACACACCCACACACACACACACACCCACACACGCACACACCCACACACGCACACACACCACACACACACACACACACACACACACATCATACACCTCTTCAGCTGTCATCGTCCTCTCTCCTGCCTCACAGGCGCTGACTAGCTGACCCACTACATTTGAATGGCTAGCAGTGCTCAGCATGACTGAGAGAGAGAGAGAGAGAGAGAGAGAGAGAGAGAGAGAGAGAGAGAGAGAGAGGAGAGAGAGAGAGAGAGAGAGACAGGGAGAGAGAGAGAGACAGGAGAGAGGAGAGAGAGAGCGAGAGATAGAGAGAGAGAGAGAGAGAGAGAGAGAGACGAGAGAGAGAGAGAGAGAGGAGACGAGAGAGAGAGAGAGAGAGAGAGGGAGATGTACGGCTGTAACACTGGGTTATAGTGCTCTGGAAAGTTGGTTTGACAGAGACGGGATGGAGGAGAGAAAGGACAGTAGGGAATATAAAGGAGAGAGGGAAGAGAGAGAGAGAGAGAGAGAGAGAGAGAGAGAGAGAGAGAGAAGAGAGAGAGAGAGAGAGAGAGAGAGAGAGAGAGAGAGATCGAAAAGGGGAGAGAGAGAGAGAGAGAGAGAGAGAGAGAGGGAGAGAGAGGTAAAGGAGAGAAAAATGTCTTTGTCTGGAAGAGCAGAGGGAGGGTGTGTGAGGAGGGAGGAAATGAAGGAAGAGAGTGGGATTGACATTTAAAGAAAAGACCTATAGAGGATATTACAGTTCATCTTGGTAAGACGTGATTTGTGGGTATATGAGACAAATAGGAAGTAAAATATTTCATACAGATGCCAAAGAGCTGCACTGAATCTTCCACACTCACATTCAAGTATGTTTGGGGAAACAAAACACCATACCCTCAAAAACACCATACCTCTTGCCCAAGTTATAATATAATATTAAATATACAATAATATATAATAACAGAATAATACATAATATATAATAACATATATTGGTAAGCTGCCTACAAAACTCAGAAGCGGAGAGAACGGACAGAAGCACGGAACAGCATCTGACATTCTAATTCGTGTTACATTCCAAACAGTCCTATTCTAACCATGGGAAGGTTGCCTTGGTATGCTGCCCCCATACCACAGGCTTTGGAGAGCAGATGGACAATATGGTGAAGGGTACATCCAGGGAGGGGGGGTGGGGGGGGGAGTAGTGGCAGATTGGCAGTGCAGGGCCTGGAGGGTAGGGTAGCGAGTGCTTGGCCAGGGGTGTGGAGGGTAGTGAGAGCTTGGCACAGGGGTGTGGAGGGTAGTGAGAGCTTGGACAGGGTGTGGAAGGGTAGTGAGAGCTTGGCACATGGAGGTTGTGGAGGGTAGTGAGGGCTTGGCACAGGGTTGTGGGGATAGTGAGGGCTTGGCACAGGGGTAGTGGAGGGTCAGTGAGGCTTGGCACAGTGGGTGTGAGGGTAGTGACGGCTTGGCACAGGGGGTGTGGAGGGTAGTGAGGGCTTGGCACAGGGGTTGTGGAGGGTAGTGAGGGCTTGGCACAGGGGTGTGGAGGCAGTATGTGTTACTGGTCAGTATGTCCTGTACTGCCCCCAGGCCAGAATCACAACCATTACTACTGCTACTGCCACTGCCTGGTTGGGAAGATACAATGAAAGATGGATGGTGGGGAGACAGAGAGAGAAAGAAAGATGGATGGTGGGGGAGACAGAGAGAGAAAGATGGATGGATGGTGGGGAGACAGAGAGAGAAAGAAAAGATGGATGGTGGGGAGACAGAGAGAGAAAGAAAGATGGATGGTGGAGGGAGACAGAGAGAGAAAGATGGATGGATGGTGGGGAAGACAGAGAGAGAAAGAAAGATGGATGGTGGGGGAGACAGAGAGAGAAAGATGGATGGTGGGGAGACAGAGAGAGAAGAAAGATGGATGGTGGGGGAGACAGAGAGAGAAAGAAAGATGGATGGAATGGTGGGGAGACAGAGAGAGAAAGATGGATGGATGGTGGGGAGGACAGAGAGAGAAAGAAAGATGGATGGTGGGGGAGACAGGAGAGAGAAAGAAGATGGATGGTGGGGGAGACAGAGAGAGAAAGAAATATGGATGGTGGGGAGACAGAGAGAGAAAGAAAGATGGATTGGTGGGGAGACAGAGAGAGAAAGAAAGATGGATGGATGGTGGGGAGACAGAGAGAGAAAGATGGATGGCTGGTGGGGAGACAGAGAGAGAAAGAAAGATGGATGGTGGGGAGACAGAGAGAGAAAGAAAAAAGGATTGGATGGTGGGGAGACAGAGAGAGAAAGAAAGATGGGGGGGGGGATGGATGGTGGGGAGACAGAGAGAGAGAGAAAGAAAGATGGATGGATGGTGGGGAGACAGAGAGAGAAAGAAAGATGGATGGTGGGGGAGACAGAGAGAGAAAGAAAGATGGATGGTGAGGGAGACAGAGAGAGAAAGGAAAGATGGATGGTGGGGAGACAGAGAGAGAAAGAAAGATGGATGGTGGGGGAGACAGAAGAGAAAGAAAGATGGTTGGTGGGGGAGACAGAGAGAGAAAGAAAGATGGATGGTGGGGAGACAGAGAGAGAAAGAAAGATGGATGGTGGGGGAGACAGAGAGAGAAGAAAGATGGATGGTGGGGGAGAGAGAGAGAAAGAAAGATGGATGGTGGGGAGACAGAGAGAGAAAGAGAGATGGATGGTGGGGAGACAGAAAGAGAAAGAAAGATGGAAGGTGCGGAGACAGAGAGAGAAAGAAAGATGGATGGTGGGGAGACAGAGGAGAAAGAAAGATGGATGGTGGGGAGACAGAGAGAGAAAGAAAGATGGATGGTGGGGAGACAGAGAGAGAAAGAAAGATGGATGGTGGGGAGACAGAGAGAGAAAGAAAGATGGATGGATGGTGGGGAGACAGAGAGAGAAAGAAAGATGGATGGTGGGGGAGACAGAGAGAGAAAGATGGATGGATGGTGGGGGAGACAGAGAGAGAAAGAAAAATGGATGGTGGGGAGACAGAGAGAGAAAGAAAGATGGATGGTGGGGAGACAGAGAGAGAAAGATGGATGGATGGTGGGGAGACAGAGAGAGAAGAAAGATGGATGGTGGGGAGACAGAGAGAGAAATGATGGATGGTGGGGAGACAGAGAGAGAAAGAAAGATGGATGGTGGGGGAGACAGAGAGAGAAAGAAAGATGGATGGATGGTGGGGAGACAGAGAGAGAAAGATGGATGGATGGTGGGGAGACAGAGAGAGAAAGAAAGATGGATGGTGGGGGAGACAGAGAGAGAAAGACAGATGGATGGTGGGGGAGACAGAGAGAGAAAGAAAGATGGATGGTGGGGAGACAGAGAGAGAAAGAAAGATGGATGGTGGGGGAGACAGAGAGAGAAAGAAAGATGGATGGTGGGGGAGACAGAGAGAGAAAGAAAGATGGATGGTGGGGAGACAGAGAGAATGAAAGAAGATGGATGGTGGGTGGAGACAGAGAGAGAAAGAAGATGGATGGTGGGGGAGAGAGAGAGAAAGAAAGATGGATGGTGGGGGAGACAGAGAGAGAAGAGAGATGGATGGTGGGAGACAGAGAGAGAAAGAAAGATGGATGGTGGGGAGACAGAGAGAGAAAGAAAGATGGATGGTGGGGAGACAGAGAGAGAAAGAAAGATGGATGGTGGGGAGACAGAGAGAGAAAGAAAGATGGATGGATGGTGTGGTGGGGATGACAGAGAGAGAAAGAAAGATGGATGGTGGGGGAGACAGAGAGAGAAAGATGGATGGTGGGGGAGACAGAGAGAGAAAGAAAGATGGATGGATGGTGGGGAGACAGAGAGAGAAAGAAGATGGATGGATGGTGGGGAGACAGAGAGAGAAAGAAAGATGGATGGTGGGGGAGACAGAGAGAGAAAGATAGATGGATGGTGGGGGAGACAGATGAGAGAAAGATTGATGGATGGTGGGGAGACAGAGAGAGAAAGAAAGATGGATGGTGGGGAGACAGAGGAGAGAAAGAGAGATGGATGGTGGGGAGGACAGAGAGAGAATGAAAGATGGATGGTGGGGAGACAAGAGGAGAGAAAGAAAGATGGATGGATGGTGGGGAGACAGAGAAGAGAAAGAAAGGATGGATGGTGGGGGAGACAGAGAGAGAAAGAAAGATGGATGGTGGGGAGACAGAGAGAGAAAGAAAGATGGATGGTGGGGGAGACAGAGCAGAGAGAGAAAGAAAGATGGATGGTGGGGGAGACAGAGAGAGAAAGATGGATGGTGGGGAGACAGAGAGAGAAAGAAGAGGATGGATGGTGGGGAAGACAGAGAGAGAAAGAATGGATGGATGGTGGGGGAGACCAGAGAGAGAAAGAAAGATGGATGGTGGGGAGAAGAGAGAGAAAGATGGATGGTGGGGAGACAGAGAGAGAAAGAAAGATGGATGGTGGATGGAGACAGAGAGAGAAAGATGGATGGATGGTGCGGGAGACAGAGAGAGAAAGAAAGATGGATGGTGGGGAGACAGAGAGAGAAGAAAGATGGATGGTGGGGAGACAGAGAGAGAAAGATGGAATGGATGGTGGGGAGACAGAGAGGAGAAAGAAAGATGGATGGTGGGGGAGACAGAGAGAGAAAAGATGGATGGTGGGGAGACAGTGAGAGAAAGAAAGATGGATGGTGGGGGAGACAGAGAGAGAGAAAGATGGATGGATGGTGGGGAGACAGAGAGAGAAAGAAAGATGGATGGTGGGGAGACAGAGAGAGAAAGAAAGATGGATGGTGGGGAGACAGAGAGAGAAAGAGAGATGGATGGTGGGGAGACAGAGAGAGAAAGAAAGATGGATGGTGGGGAGACAGAGAGAGAAAGAAAGATGGATGGTGGGGAGACAGAGAGAGAAAGATGGATGGTGGGGAGACAGAGAGAGAAAGAAAGATGGATGGTGGGGAGACAGAGAGAGAAAGATGGATGGATGTTTTTTTTTGTTTTTTTTGGGGAGACAGAGAGAGAAAGAAAGATGGATGGTGGGGAGACAGAAGAGAGAAAGAAAGATGGATGGTGGGGGAGACAGAGTGGGGGAAAGAAAGATGGATGGATGGGGGGAGACAGAGAGAAAGAAAGATGGATGGTGGGGGAGACAGAGAGAGAGAAGATGGATGGATGGTGGGGGAGACAGAGAGAGAAAGAAAGATGGATGGTGGGGAGACAGAGAAGAAAGTGGGGGAGACAGAGAGAGAAAGAAAGAAGGATGGTGGGGGAGACAGAGAGAGAAAGAAAGATGGATGGTGGGGAGACAGAGAGAGAAAGAAAGATGGATGGTGGGGAGACAGAGAGAGAAAGAAAGATGGATGGTGGGGGAGACAGAGAGAGAAAGAAAGATGGATGGTGGGAGACAGAGAGAGAAAAGAAAGATGGATTGTGGGGAGGAGACAGAGAGAGAAAGATGGGATGGATGGGGTGGGGAAGACAGAGAGAGAAAGAAAGATGGATGGATGGGGGGAGACAGAGAGAGAAAGAATGATGGAGTGGGGAGACAGAGAGAGAAAGAAAGATGGATGTAGGGTAGGGAGACAGAGAGAGAAATAGATGATGGTGGGGAGACAGAGAGAGAAAGAAAGATGGATGGTGGGGGAGACAGAGAGAGAAAGAAAGATGGATGGTGGGGAGACAAGAGAGAGAAAGATGTGATGGTGGGGAGACAGAGAGAGAAAGAAAGAGGAATGGTGGGGAGACAGAGAGAGAAAGAAAGATGGGGATGGTGGGGAGACAGAGAGAGAAAGATGGATGGTGGGGAACAGAGAGAGAAAGAAAGATGGATGGTGTGGGGAGACAGAGAGAGAAAGATGGGGGATGGTGGGGAAACAGAGAGAGAGAAAGAAAGATGGAAGGTGGGGGAGACAGAGAGAGAAAGAAAGATGGATGGTGGGGAGACAGAGAGAGAAAGAAAGATGGATGGTGGGGAGACAGAGAGAGAAAGATGGATGGTGGGGAGACAGAGAGAGAAAGAAAGATGGATGGATGGTGGGGAGACAGAGAGAGAAAGATGGATGGATGGTGGGGGAGACAGAGAGAGAAAGAAAGATGGATGGTGGGGAGACAGAGAGAGAAAGAAAGATGGATGGTGGGGAGACAGAGAGAGAAAGAAAGATGGATGGTGGGGGAGACAGAGAGAGAAAGATGGATGGTGGGGAGACAGAGAGAGAAAGAAAGATGGATGGATGGTGGGGAGACAGAGAGAGAAAGATGGATGGATGGTGGGGAGACAGAGAGAGAAAGAAAGATGGATGGTGGGGAGACAGAGAGAGAAAGAAAGATGGATGGTGGGGGAGACAGAGAGAGAAAGAAAGATGGATGGTGGGGGAGACAGAGAGAGAAAGAAAGATGGATGGTGGGGGAGACAGAGAGAGAGAAGATGGATGGATGGTGGGGAGACAGAGAGAGAAAGAAAGATGGATGGTGGGGAGACAGAGAGAGAAAGAAAGATGGATGGTGGGGGAGACAGAGAGAGAAAGAAGATGGATGGTGGGGAGACAGAGAGAGAAAGAAAGATGGATGGTGGGGAGACAGAGAGAGAAAGAAAGATGGATGGTGGGGAGACAGAGAGAGAAAGAAAGATGGATGGTGGGGGAGACAGAGAGAGAAAGAAAGATGGATGGTGGGGGAGACAGAGAGAGAAAGAAAGATGGATGGTGGGGGAGACAGAGAGAGAAAGGAAAGATGGATGGGTGGGGAGACAGAGAGAGAAAGAAAGATGGATGGTGGTGGGGAGACAGAGAGAGAAAGATGGATGGATGGTGGGGAGACAGAGAGAGAAAGAAAGATGGATGGTGGGGAGACAGAGAGAGAAAGATGGATGGTGGGGAGACAGAGAGAGAAAGAAAGATGGATGGTGGTGGAGACAGAGAGAGAAAGATGGATGGATGGTGGGGAGACAGAGAGAGAAAGAAAGATGGATGGTGGGGAGACAGAGAGAGAAAGAAAGATGGATGGTGGGGGAGACAGAGAGAGAAAGATGGATGGATGGTGGGGAGACAGAGAGAGAAAGAAAGATGGATGGTGGGGAGACAGAGAGAGAAAGATGGATGGTGGGGAGACAGAGAGAGAAAGAAAGATGGATGGTGGGGGAGACAGAGAGAGAGAAAGATGGATGGATGGTGGGGAGACAGAGAGAGAAAGAAAGATGGATGGTGGGGAGACAGAGAGAGAAAGAACGATGGATGGTGGGGAGACAGAGAGAGAAAGAAAGATGGATGGGTGGGGGAGACAGAGAGAGAAAGAAAGATGGATGTGGGGAGACAGAGAGAGAAAGAAAGATGGATGGTGGGAGACAGAGAGAGAAAGAAAGATGGATGGTGGGGGAGACAGAAGAGAGAAAGAAAGATGGATGGTGGGGGAGACAGAGAGAGAGAAAGAAAGATGGATGGTGGGGAGACAGAGAGAGAAAGAAAGATGGATGGTCGGGGGAGACAGAGAGAGAAAGATGGATGGTGGGGAGACAGAGAGAGAAAGAAAGATGGATGGATGGTGGGGAGACAGAGAGAGAAAGAAAGATGGATGGTGGTGGAGACAGAGAGAGAAAGATGATGGATGGTGGGGAGACAGAGGAGAAGAAAGATGGATGGTGGTGGGGAGACAGAGAGAGAAAGAAAGATGGATGGTGGGGGAGACAGAGGGGGGGGTGAGAGAAAGATGGATGGATGGTGTGGTGGGGAGACAGAGAGAGAAAGAAAGATGGATGGTGGGGGAGACAGAGAGGAGAAAGATGGATGGTGGGGAGACAGAGAGAGAAAGAAAGATGGATGGTGGGGGAGACAGAGAGAGAAAGATGGATGGATGGTGGGGAGACAGAGAGAGAAAGAAAGATGGATGGTGGGGGAGACAGAGAGAGAAAGATGGATGGTGGGGAGACAGAGAGAGAAAGAAAGATGGAGGATGGTGGGGGAGACAGAGAGAGAAAGAAAGATGGATGGTGGGGGAGACAGAGAGAGAAAGAAAGATGGATGGTGGGGGAGACAGAGAGAGAAAGAAAGATTGATGGTGGGGGAGACAGAGAGAGACAGATGGATGGATGGTGGGGAGACAGAGAGAGAAAGAAAGATGGATGGTGGGGAGACAGAGAGAGAGAAAGAAAGATGGATGGTGGGGGAGACAGAGAGAGAGAAAGAAAGATGGATGGTGGGGGAGACAGAGGGGAGGGGAAAGAAAGATGGAAGGTGGGGGAGACAGAGAGAGAAAGAAAGATGGATGGTGGGGGAGACAGAGAGAGAAAGAAAGATGGAAGGTGGGGAGACAGAGAGAGAGAAAGAAAGATGGATGGTGGGGGAGACAGAGAGAGAAAGAAGATGGATGGTGAGGAGACAGAGAGAGAAAGAAAGATGGATGGTGGGGGAGACAGAGAGAGAAAGAAAGATGGATGTGGGGGAGACAGAGAGAGAAAGAAAGATGGATGGTGGGGGAGACAGAGAGAGAAAGAAAGATGGATGGTGGGGAGACAGAGAGAGAAAGATGGATGTTGGGAGACAGAGAGAGAAAGAAAGATGGATGGTGGGGAGACAGAGAGAGAGAAAGAAAGATGGATGGTGGGGGAGACAGAGAGAGAAAGAAAGATGGATGGTGGGGAGACAGAGAGAGAAAGAAAGATGGATGGTGGGGGAGACAGAGAGAGAAAGAAAGATGGATGGATGGTGGGGAGACAGAGAGAGAAAGAAAGATGGATGGATGGTGGGGAGACAGAGAGAGAAAGAAAGATGGATGGTGGGGGAGACAGAGAGAGAAAGATGGATGGTGGGGAGACAGAGAGAGAAAGAAAGATGGATGGATGGTGGGGAGACAGAGAGAGAAAGAAAGATGGATGGTGGGGAGACAGAGAGAGAAAGAAAGATGGATGGTGGGGAGACAGAGAGAGAAAGAAAGATGGATGGTGGGGAGACAGAGAGAGAAAGAAAGATGGATGGTGGGGGAGACAGAGGAGAGAAAGAAAGATGGATGGTGGGGGAGACAGAGAGAGAAAGAAAGATGGGATGGTGGGGAGACAGAGAGAGAAAGAAAGATGGATGGTGGGGGAGACAGAGAGAGAAAGAAAGATGGATGGTGGGGAGACAGAGAGAGAAAGAAAGATGGATGGTGGGGAGACAGAGAGAGAAAGAAAGATGGATGGTGGGGGAGACAGAGAGAGAAAGATGGATGGTGGGGAGACAGAGAGAGAAAGAAAGATGGATGGATGGTGGGGAGACAGAGAGAGAAAGAAAGATGGATGGTGGGGGAGACAGAGAGAGAAAGATGGATGGATGGTGGGGAGACAGAAGAGAGAAAGAAAGATGGATGGTGGGGAGACAGAGAGAGAAAGAAAGATGGATGGTGGGGGAGACAGAGAGAGAAAGATGGATGGATGGTGGGGAGAGAGAGCGAGAGAAAGAAAGATGGATGGTGGGGGAGACAGAGAGAGAAAGAATGGATGGTGGGGAGACAGAGAGAGAAAGAAAGATGGATGTGTGGGGAGACAGAGAGAGAGAAAGATGGATGGATGGTGGGGAGACAGAGAGAGAAAGAAAGATGGATGGTGGGGAGACAGATGAGAGAAAGAAAGATGGATGGTGGGGGAGACAGAGAGAGAAAGATGGATGGATGGGGAGACAGGTGAGAAAGGGGAGACAGAGAGAGAGAAAAGAAAGAAAGATGGATGGTGGGGGAGACAGAGAGAGAAAGATGGATGGATGGTGGGGAGACAGAGAGAGAAACAAAGATAAACATTACCATCATGCTTAAAAGGACCACCGTCAACTTTTACATGACTAATTAACCATTAACCAAATCTTTCTGCATACGGTAGCTCTCCTTTCTCCTCTCTCTCTCTCTCTCTCTCTCTCTCTCTCTCTCTCTCTCTCTCTCTCTCTCTCTCTCTCTCCCCATCTCTCTCTCTCTCTCCCCATCTCTCTCTTCCTTCCCTCCTCTTTTCTATCACTCCCCTCTCTCTTCCTATCTACATGCCCCACCCTCCCCCTCTCTCTCTCTCCCCCTCTCTCCCCCTGGTATGACTTGGCAGGACCTCAGAGGAGAGGGAGAGGAGAGGAGAGGAGAGGAGAGGAGAGGAGAGGAGAGGAGAGGAGAGGAGAGAAGCATCCCCCCTCCCCTCCCCTTCACTCCCCCCTCCCCTCTCCGCTCTCCCCTCTCCTACTATTCCAGGTATTCCTTAAAGAGGTAGGGTTTCAAGTGTCTCCGGAAGGTGGTCAGTGACTCCGCTGTCCTGGCGTCGTGAGGGAGCTTGTTCCACCATTGGGGTGCCAGAGCAGCGAATAGCTTTGACTGGGCTGAGCGGGAACTGTGCTTCCGTAGAGGTAGGGGGGCTAGCAGGCCAGAGGTGGATGAATGTAGTGCCCTCGTTTGGGTGTAGGGATAGGAGATAGGATTGATTATTAACATTGATTTACATCATTTCATAATTAACCAAACAGTCCAATCAGACTAAAGCCTCAGCTGAACTTGATGTGCACACTCAGATTGAAATCTGAAAAACCTAACTTTAGTGGTATGAACACAGATATGTCTATCAGTTCACTGGTAGTGTATATACCCCCATAATGACTGCATATCTAATGTCATAATGTACACCACCAGTCAAAAGTTTGGACACATCTATTCATTCAATGGTCTTTCTTTATTTTAACTATATTTAAACATTGTAGAATAATAGTGAAGACAAAACTATGAAATAACACATATGGAATCATGTAGTAACCAAAAAAGTGTTAAACAAATCAAAATATATTTAATATTTGAGATTCTTCAAAGTAGCCACCCTTTGCCTTGATGACAGCTTTGGACACTCCAGGCATTTTCTCAACCAGCTTCATCTGGAATGCTTTTCTAACAGTCTTTAAAGAGGTCCAATATGCTGAGCACTTGTTGGCTGCTTTTCCTTCACTCTGCGGTCCAACTCATCCCAAACCATCTCAATTGGGTTGAGGTCGGGTGATTGTGGAGGACAGGTCATCTTATCCAGCACTCCATCACTCTCCTTCTTGGTCAAATAGTGATGAGCCTCTCCTGTTTCTAATCGACACAGCATTCCTCTATATCTTTAGTAATGAGCCCCTCCTGTTACTAATCCACACAGCATTCCGACCAATTTCAAGAGTCATCAAGCAGCATTCATTCACTAGAGAGCTGGTATGTAAATCTCTGTAATGAAGCACCTAACTCCAGGAGCATGGCAATCAGCATTGTAGGAACTAGTGATGAGATGGAATAAGAGGAGGAAAATTAGAGGGAGATTGACGAAGAATTGCTCCCATTGTCTGGCCCTGCCAGAGAGGCTTGTGAGATGAGAGTGTTTTGGGAAAGGTTCTTGATTAATGTAGAAACTGTTCCTAATTTGTCTGTCTCTCTGCCCCTGTCTGTCTCTCTCTGTTCCATCTGTCTGTCTGCCCCGTCTGTCTCTCTGCCTCTGCCCCGTCTGTCTCTCTGCCCCGTCTGTCTCTCTGCCCCTGTCTGTCTCTCTGCCCCGTCTGTCTCTCTGCCTCTGCCCCGTCTGTCTCTCTGCCCCTGTCTGTCTCTCTGCCCCTGTCTGTCTCTCTGCCCCGTCTGTCTCTCTGCCCCGTCTGTCTCTCTGTCTCTCTCTGTCTCTCTGCCCCTGTCTGTCTCTCTGCCCCGTCTGTCTCTCTGTCTTTCTCTGTCTCTCTGCCCCTGTCTGTCTCTCTGCCCCGTCTGTCTCTCTCTGCCCCGTCTGCCTCTCTCTGCCCCGTCTGTCTCTCTCTGCCCCGTCTGTCTCTCTGCCCCTATCTGTCTCTCTCTGTCTCTCTGCCCCGTCTGTCTCTCTGCCCCGTCTGTCTCTCTGCCCCTGTCTGTCTGACTGCCCCGTCTGTCTCTCTGCCCCGTCTGTCTCTCTCTGCCCCGTCTGTCTCTCTGCCCCGTCTGTCTCTCTCTGCCCCGTCTGTCTCTCTGCCCCGTCTGTCTCTCTGCCCCGTCTGTCTCTCTCTGCCCCGTCTGTCTCTCTGCCCCGTCTGTCTCTCTGCCCCGTCTGTCTCTCTGTCCCTGTCTGTCTCTCTCTGTCTCTCTGCTCTGCCCCTGTCTGTCTCTCTCTGTCTCTCTGCCCCGTCTGTCTCTCTGCCCCTGTCTGTCTCTCTTTGTCTCTCTGCCCCGTATGTCTCTGCCCCATCTGTCTCTCTCTGTCTCTCTGCCCCGTCTGTCTCTCTGCCCCGTCTGTCTCTCTGTCCCTGTCTGTCTCTCTCTGTCTCTCTGCCCCGTCTGTCTCTCTCTGCCCCGTCTGTCTCTGTCTGTCTCTCTGCCCCGTCTGTCTCTCTGCCCCCGTCTGTCTCTCTGCCCCTGTCTGTCTCTCTGCCCCGT